>DWHK01000074.1:0-19466 GCA_018247855.1 Graphium androcles | reverse complement strand
TTGACATTCGTAAGAGCTTATAAAAGCCTAAACCGAAATAAAAAAAAAATACTTTTACTTTATATATCATGGGGGATATTAGTTTAATTATGAGAAAGGTTTGGTTTTGTTGGCAAGCGAACGGATGGTTGACCCGGTGTTAAGTTATTCCGTCACCCACGAAAACCCAAATCCGAAAATATAAAACATAATAAAAAAGTGAAGGGTAGGAATGGCCATCCAACTACCTTACAAGCACACTCTATGTATTAAGCGGTGTTACCTGCTGGATATAGAGGCCTAATATGTGTGGCAAGAAATTTATGTAAGAAGTTTGTTCTATGCCACCGGGGAAAACGTTTCCGTCTTTCCGAACACCATAGTATCAATAGTAACCAGCCAGCCTGACCCATCAGGTTTCCTACATTGATCCATAAATATAAGAAGGTTATCCTATATTCTTAGACAATGAGAACTTTTCGGCTCAATGTCCGAGACTATGAGAGGTCGAATGTGGCCGGGCCATTAATTAAAACAATGAACGCTTGTCGTCGGCGGGCCGTGTCCCCGTTCCCGCGAAAGTTTCAATACGCTATCGGGTAACTGTGACAAGGTTGCAAGCAGAGGACCACCTGAGAAACGGCGTCATAGTAAACGTGAGCGTTTCCGAGTAAATCATTCTCTATAGCCAATAACACAAGAGCTCCGGCCGTAAAGCAACGTACTATCGTCAAGGATCGAGTTATATCGGTTTTCAGCGAAGGTTGAGCGATGTCAAGTAAATTTTAACACGCAATTAGTAACACTGTAGACACCTTGGCACAGATAGCGCATGCTGCCGAGGGACATGTAACAGCTACAGCTTATTTTAAAAACAAAAAAATACTTTCACAAAAAAATAATTTTTAACAGAAAATACCGACCTCAGCGGCGAAGATTTATGTTTCACGTGATTTATTTTCATCAATTTGAAGTACATTTTTTTTTATAAAAAAAACCTGTTTCTAACAAGAATGGAAACATCTATTCCGAGCCATAAACAGAGAAGTTACGCGTGAACAACCACAACACATTACTGACTGAATAGAACAACTCCTTTTTGAAGTCGGTTAAAAATCATAGGCAACCGGATATCGACTATTTATCGTCAAGGAAGACCTCGAATAGTTTTATAGTTGTACGCTCGACGCACTTTTTCGGCAACGGCCCGCTTCGGATCATTGTTCTCGTGCACGCAATATGCCGCTTAAGAACCGTACGCCGCGACCATATAAAGAAACTTTATTGCCGCCAGTACGATTCATTTCATTGAGGAAATTGATTTTAATGCCCATTATAATATTTCAATCGCGGCACGAATTTTTCTGCGTGCATGTCTCTTTATGTGACTCTGGCTTGTACCCATAAAAACGGGCGCTAGTGTAAAAATAACAAAAAAGAACAACCTATAATAATCAAAAGAGTTTTAACTTTTAACTAGAAATCAATATCAGTATTTAAGACAGTTCTAGAAAAACAATAAAAGTGATTTTAATTTTTGACTTCAAAACAGAAAAAAATTAATTTTCGAAGTCATAGACAAGATATCGCAAGTTCAATCACAATTAACGTTGGATGCAGATAGGAACTCACGAGACGGAATGATAAACATAAAAAATACAACTTAATACGATTGTCTATAGCTAGGGCACTTCACGGCACGAATCCAGAACAAAAATTAATCTAAAAATATTTACATCTACTAATTTTATCACTGAATATCAATGGCTACAATGATCGCAAGCTTTCTTATAGCGAAAGATTACGCTTAAAAATGACGCAATCTTGCGAAAATCGCAAAGCTGTTTACTGTACACTGTATAAAAAAAAACACTTTCTGCCTCTTCTTAACCTCCTTTACGCGAATAAACGGAAATGTCAGTGCGCGGTGTCACTTGCGTAAAAAACACATCTTGCAACGCCACAGCCGTAGATGGTGACGTGAATATCACAGAGATCGCATCTCGGCCAATAATATACTTAAAGCTACTTTTACGGTAAACGTAAAATTACACTTTTGACACGGATTTTTGGAGTGAAAACTTCTGTAGGCACGATGGGCATTTTTCGGCACCTGTGTATATGAGTATTTACATATATTGTGTATGTCCGTATATAGATATACATGCTATTGGCATTTTTTGTGATGTGATGTGAAAAAACCATTAAACTCGCTACACCGTACCGTTACCTACACCTCTGTATATAAGTATTTACATATATTGTGTATGTACGTAAATAGATATGCATGCTATTGACATAATGCAGATGGGGAAAAACCATTGAACTCGCGTCACTGTTACCGTTACCGACACCTCTGCGTATAAGTCTATAATATATCTAAATATATTGTTTACACGAGAGTTGAGTTTGGGTTGAAATACATTGATAATATATAATATAAACATATATTGTGTATATACGTACAACATAGATATAATCATGTCGGAAAAATACATGCGTAATTGTTCAAGTTTTCACTTCTGTCGGCAGATCCGGAACGTCACTGTTTTTTTTAAATTTCTTTTGGCAACTGCAGTAAACAACCATTGAATTGTATGTACTTCCGCCAAATCATCATCGAGCATAAAAAATTATAACTGACAAACTGGCGCATTTGTAGACAATCTGATAAACGCAGTGCTTATCTTAAGGTTGTCTGCAAGTACGATCGAAATATGAAAAGTAAAATGAATACTGTAGGTAGGTATAAGTTTTATTAGTAGCAAGCCAAATTCAAAGCAAAATTGTCAACAAAGGACTCTTAACACATTTATTTTAAAATGTAAATAAATTATTATACGTACTACCAAGGTGATATTATTTGCATAAATGAAACTTTATAAAATATTTTTCTATATTTAAATAACGATAATATATTTTTATTATTTAAACTATTCCTTTATCCTTAATGGCTTTTGAAAATCCGTGACATTTACAAAACTAAACAAAGCTGTAAAAGAGTTTGTTTCCTGTTTTTTTATTAGTTGCCAAGCAACGAGTTCATACCAAACGTTTCTCATTTAATTTCCTCATGATGTAGTTACAATGATAGATTAACAATCTAAATAAAAGTCATATCAAATAGTCATAGTCATAACAAGGCCATATGGTAGTTACTAATAGAAAACTACAAAACTGAAATCTTGTCTTTAAATATTTTATCATTGCTATCCATCGTATCTAACTTATATCCATATCCTACGCCCATCCTTATCTATACTAATATTACAAATGTGAAAGTTTATGTTAGGATTGTTGTTACTCCATCACGCTGATATTTGAAACATAGATAGTTTTATTACCTGGATTAACATATAGAATGGATTTTAAATTTAAAAAAAAACGCGTTGAAACAGCGGACGGCAGCCGGTAACTTTTTTTATTAAAGCTTTATTGCAAAATGTTAGCTAAAGGGTTACAAGAGGCGGACTTAATGCCATTTAGGTATTCTCTACCAGTCAACACTGGGAGTGGAGAGATACTGTGGTGTGACCTTAATATATTATAAATAATACTCACACACACACGCATTTCCGTACGTATTATTTATACGTATTACTTATTACTTTGGTAATTATATATAACCAAATAACCTTACGTGACGCAACCAAATGGGCTGCATGACGAGTCGACCGCGAAAATTCTTCGACTGTTGCCATGCGTACTCAGAGATAGCGTTGTTAGTATGACTTACAAAAATCATTTTATTAGACTTGTATACAACAGAAACTTATAAAAATGGCTCGACGTATATAAGAGATCAGTGGAAGATATATATCATATATATAAAATCCACAATTTGGTCAATCAATCAATTAATCAATAAATCCTTATTTAAATTATAACAACCTGTTAATTAACTGCTCGTTCCAGGCTTTTCCAAGTATATTAAATTGTCAATTTATAACATAGTTCTGTTAAAAAATATATCGCACATAAAATTGGTACCGTTGAGTTTCTTTCCCAGATCAGTGATTTTATTCTTCGAATCCGTGGCAGTAATGAAAATCAAAAACTAAATGTAATTACTTGTATCTGAACTAATACTAGTAGTTTGCCGCGAACTTGGACCTCACGGTTATTTTATTTTACATTTATTACAATATCTCTTAAACTACTGGACTGATTGTGATGGCCAAGGAACTTAAAAATTTTACTCATATTACCTACATACATATATATATCTGAATTACATTTTAATTGGAGCACTAGTTCGAGAGGTATCGCGGAACATACACACATAAAATGCGTTTTCGCCACAACTGTAACCACTGAGCGAGCGAAGGGAGTAAGGTTTACGCCACACTCACAAAAGCGCTAAAATTTGGTTGTTTGAAAGCTGTACTAGAACTACCATAAAGAACGAAAAAAAGTTTTTGTATATGATAGGCCAATTTATGGATACCTTAAGAATGACTGTACGAGCCTCAGTCGTCGAGCAGGTAACGTGTGAAACCGCGGCAAGAGCTAGCCTCAAGCATCAAGATGTTCGACTATGCACTGCCTAGTTTTCCCCAGAGCGGGCAACCCGCCCATGCTCGACACCGCGTAGCAACACCGACGCGGGCTCACCTTGACTCACTTTGTGGCGCTGCACTGTCGGTTGCTTCGTGATTAGTATGGCAAATATAATAACGTTTTAACGATCTAGACGCTCGGTATTTTTAGAACGCAGAATGTTACATGTATATTGCACAGACGTGATAACAGGCAAGTTTAATTTTCACGTGATATTTAATACAGTCATTGGAGATTAATTAAAATTTTTAGTCTTTTATGCGATTGAAGCAAAGACATATTTTTATTTGTATGTATTTTTGTATATATGTGTGTATGTACATATGTATGGTATGTACATATGTATAACTGCCTCCGTAGCCTAGTGGTATAGGGCCTTAATTTACAAGCCGTATGTCATGGTTTGAATCCCGCGGGGGAACATTTACTTTGTGTTGTTGTTTCTTAGTTGGGTTGGGGGAATTCCGGATCACCCTATTGCCTAAAAGTAAAATAATAGTAATGCTCCATGCGTCGGATGGGCTTGTAAAAAGTCGGTCCTACGCCTGATTTTTCTCCGGCCTTGTCGGATATCCGTTCCATCGGGTTATGAGAGTAAAAGGAACAAAGAGTGTCCCTGTACGGCGCGCACATTTGTGCACTATAATTTTCAAAATCTCCTGCGCAGTTGGTTGATCTCTGAGTAGATTGGCCGCCGTGGCCAAAATTCGGTCAAGACTTTTATGTATGTATGTTCAGCGATAGGTTTCCAACCAGTGCTTTAATTAAAATGAAGTTTAGAATATTAGTAGGTAGTATTAGTAAAATTTTCAAGTTCGTTAGACATCAAAATCGGTTCTGTAGTTCCCGAGATATTTAAATGGATGTGAAATAATTTCGTAACGTTTGAGACATATATGTCACTAGATGGCGCTAAATAAGGTAATCGCGAAGTCCAAGTTCGCGGCGAACTACTAGCATATTTGAGTGCTTCAATTAAATGCTTTCTTGGCGAACAATTAGGCAAAGTCAATATCGATGTCAAAAAAAAAACAGACTTGCTTTTATAAACCTCATTTGACAGACTTACCTACTTACAGTCATTCTTCAAGAGATTAGGTTCAGATTCTGTATCTTTACTTAGATCTAAAAACAAAGATATAAGCAAAAAAGCAAACTTTTAATATGTGTCATATGCTTGTATGTTCGTGTATGTGGATAACGGAATCTATTTCCCCGATGAGGCAATTCAAAGTTGGGCGCGTGAAACCACATAGGACAAAACAAACAGGAAAACATAGCACTCAGCTCTAGCCAGACGGATTCGACGCCGAAGTGACGTCACATCGGCCGCGGTACGCTAATAATCTAATTACGCATTAGCATTACGCTCGTATCGACACAAATAGATGGTTTTATTACTGTTTGTGGAACGATACGTATAAGTGGTGGCCCCACGGTAAGTTTATATAAGCGGGTCATTTGCCAACAACCGCACGGTGTGATGCTTTAGTTTATATATCGTTTGATCGACGAGAAATTAGGAATCAGGAATGCAACGCATTGTATGCTTTTTATAAAAGTAAACCAATGGTTGAACACGTTTTTTATAGAACCTTTCAACTGAGCTAATGAGAAACGGTATACCAAATGTTGGTGAAACTTAAGAACGTTAATCTTCGGTTGTCCTACTTGCATTTAATTCAAAAGTATTTCTGTTTAGGTTTTTCAATAAATAATATTTGTATACAGTATTTTCGATTTATCGCAGCCATCCAAAATAAACAGTCAATAAGTTAAATAGTTAAATTTTGGTGAGACGATTATGGAAGATATTTGTAGAATAAAATTATTCAATAACAATACGACAAAATTGAAGCAACCCAAAGAGATCTTCACCTAAGACAAATACATTAGCTGCAATTGTAGAATACTGAAATATGCAGACAATAATCAAATATAATCAAATTTTATCAAATACGTGAAAAGGCTTGGAATAGTAATATACGTACTTTTCAGAGCAGTTATCTTTTAAACTTTCAGTGTTTAAATCTATATAAAGTCATATGTTAATTGACATAAATGCCTAAATTAGATGTCACAAGATAACTTGACAAGTCGATGACTTTCATCGACTTGTCAAGTTATTCACGTCTTCCACGAATATAGCTACAACAATCGAACGCGCACACGGGCCGCATTGATTTCTCTCTAATCGGCGCGTTGGATGCCGAGATATCGCAATTAATCGAGGCGGACGGCCGAACAGCTGATGCGCGAGCAATATCGCGGCGAAAGCGTGGCGTTGACGCGCAAGGCAATCGCTAGTGCGCCCGACACGACGGTTTGACACTTCCTGGTGTGTCGGAGATTATAATACAACTATAACTTGGATGAGGAAGATAGCGATTTTTATTTTGCCTAGTTTTAGTCAACAAGTGCTAGTTGGTTACAGATAAAAAAACGAGCTCTGCACTGGGGAGTTATTCCTGTACTCACGAACGCGAATTACACCTCGGCTCGGATTAATAATTTGTGGATCAAACCCCGGGGCATGTAGCGGCAGTTGTAGTTTCAATTGGGCGAAAGCAATCGCTTACTGTAAATTTCTTTTATCAATTGAATTGTTGTTTTTCCAAGAGTATGCAAAAACTCGTTTAAATTTTGACAGCGAAGTCTCTTGTGTTTTTCTTGGAAAATAAATATTATGAACCCTTAAGGATGGGATGATTTCATAGTTGTAGATTATACCAACAATATCGACAATGGAATAGTGATTTGCAACCGTAGACTACGAGAGCACTATACGAGGCTTGTCAGCTACAAGGCTACGCGTACCGTAGCGTGTACCGCAAAATGCAATGAAACAATAATGAGCATCGTAAATCACTAGAGATAAAATTCCTTACGATGGGGATAAAAAGAGGTCGAACGCAACGTAGACGGGCGGGCTATAAATATTGATCGTGGTCCCCTTGACTCGAATCGCACTGGCATCGACCGGTATGTTGCGAAATGCGAACGACGGCTTAGTCATTGTCGCTATACGACTATAATACTAAATAATATATATACTACAACTATCGCCCACCTAGCCCTAGTAGCAGCCGGTTATATGTATCGCCTCTGCGCTGTAGCGTGCATCATACAGCTCGTGCTGAATTAATCAGGCCGCTTGATAAGAGAGGGATTCGAGGTGGTAGATATATTTCATACAGATTTTGCTACACGTCTACGGCTGCGCTCGTCCGGGGAGTGGTACCTCCACCCTTCACAGAGCCAGCATAAAATAAAGTATGCATGGATCTTAGGGTTACCGGATGGCCATTCCTACCCTCTCCTTTTCCCACTCCTTTCCCCTCCGAATCCTTAATATAATCGTGACCCATCCTACCCTATAACCTGTTTTATCCAATTTCCTAGGCTGGCAACGCACACGCAACATTTCGGATGTTGTGTGTGTCCATGGGCGACGGGATCACTTAATATAAGGTGAGGAAAAAAAAGGGAGGTACCAAAACCTCACATACACAACTAACTTGATTTATTGTCGCCTGGCTTTTTGCATTATACAGAGCATAGAAATGGCCATCTTAATAACTAATGAAAAGGGAAAGCGGGAAGATCCGGGAATTAAATGTTTGTACATTATACATATGTGTGCAGTTTATACATGTGTGCAGATCACACGTGATATAAGTAAAACGTTGTAAAATGTGAACTTCAATATAAATATAATAAACACTTCATAATGTCTTTTATCTCATTCTCCCCACGTTATATTCTAAAGATGTATATAGGTGTCTCTTTTTACAGTCGCTTTTTCGTTTCACCGTGTTTCGGATCACAGCGATGCTAAAGAAGTTTTCACTTCAAAAACATATTAACAAAAAAACAACGTGTGTCATTTCCTGAATCCTATTGAACGTTGGCTCGTGTCTGATGTCGGCAACATCGTTGCAACGGCTCCGTCAACGGTCGTCGACGAAAACGTTCCTATCAGAACGCTATCGCGCCAACCGGAAGTGCACCTTCGTCGTGGCCACAGCGACTCGCATTTCGAAACCCATTCGGGCGTCAGCGGAATGCGGGCCGCGTGACGCAATCGGGGCCATTCGAAACCGCTGCGGCCGGCGGGACCGCAGCGGTATTAATACCGTCTTGCTAAGCGCTATATTATAATAAATACTTCAATAAGTCAAATATTGTGATATATTGATTTATTGAACGCGGTTTTGTTAAAGCTTATAAAATAAGGCCACAAGGACGTGATGGTTCCGTCAATTCAATGTAGTGTATATGCTTCGACGGGAACACAGAGTGGTATTAATACACCGCCTTGCTAAACGCAATAATATAATAACTATTCCGTAGATTCTATACTACATTTAACCAAGGTTTTGGCTTAGCAAATAAGGGCACAAGGACCTAATGCTTCTCTCAATTCCATATAGTATCCATGTTTCGACGGGCAGAACGTAATTATTATATCTCCTAGTAAAGCGATACATTATAATAAATGCTATAAAAAGTCAAATGTATCACATTTGGGTAAGGTTTGGAAAAAAAATAACAACTAAGTCCACAAGGACCAGATGGTTTCCCTTAATCAAAATAGTATATCTACGCCATCCCCATATCCAATGGCCAAATGAAATAATATAAAAATTATTCGACTATCGATTTCACATTTCATTTTAATAGCCAATTAAAAAAAATACTGAGAATGCACATATAACACTCCATAGAATTAAAATTGCAAAAGGCAATTTCTGTTTGCTTATACGGAAACCTTTACAATAAATAATTTATATGTGGTTCCTTTGAATTAAATATTCGTTGAAACAGCAAATACCTCTATAAAGTACGAAGTTCCTTGTAGTCATACATTAGTGGTTTAAGGAGAAAACTTCCTGTAATGACCACAGGCCGAAAATTTAACAATAATTCTTCGCGTATTTGCGTAAATTATTAAACATTTAATTTGTGTTACGCAATATAACGGCAATCAACAAAACTAGAGATTTCGTAATATTCGAGATAAAACAATTTTTATTAACTTTACAATTGTGCACTAGTACCCCATATAAACAAGAACTCCATAAAAACCAAAGTTTCAAAATATGTAATGTTGAAAATAAATATTTACGAAACAATAGACTGCATATCTATACTCATAAAAAATTAAGCTTCTGTTTGTTATGTCATAATAAGGGCTTTTTACTAAATGTGAATTTAATACGGTACTAATGGATAAAGAACAAATTTTAAAATTTTTGTCTGTCTGTTTGGGTCGGCTAATATCCAAAACGGCTGGACCGATTTTGACGGGACTTGCACTGGCAGATAGCTGATGGAATAAGGAGTAACTTAGTCTACTTAAAAAAAAGGATTACGTTACCGTGCAAAAAATAAAACTCTTAAAATTGCGAGTGAAATCGCAGGCAACAGCTATAAACAAATAGTTTACAATTTTCCATTAAATGATTTTATTAACGTTTAAAAAACTTTTCAGAACATATGGAATCTAATAGTGCAGACGTTATCCATAACAAATCAGTAGATTTTGAAAATAACATCCGAGACAAACAGAGAACTACGTTTGTTGAAAACCGATTTAAAATAATTTCTACTCTATGCACCATCTAGAATTTTTTGGATTTTCTATCACCACCAAAGCATGAGAAAATTATGTCTCATATAGCTATTTAATCATTTCATTAGCCTAAAACTCCGCTTTAGTTGCGTTCTAAAACGTTCTAAGCTGGCAGGGCGCCACGTAAACACAGCTCCATATAGGACAACGACCAGCGTCGGATGCAAATAGCATGCTATTAATAGACCGTTCAAAAATAAATGAAGAGCTTTCGGGAGGGAAGACTCCACGTGTCCGGGGACATTAAGATTAATCGCTCCCCACTTTTGTTCTGGAACGCCTTTGAAGTCCCGGACTGCATTTCTCGTGTCGGGACGTTTCGACCGGGCGTATTGTAAATAAGGAAAGCTGAATGTTTCGGTTTTGGGACAATCAAAAGCATTTTTGAATGCCAATCTAAAATTTTTTTGTCAAATGAAACTTACTTAGCCGATGCGTATTTGGGGAAAAAAGTAAATCGAAATAAAATCCGTAAGGTTACGTTATAAAGTTATAAAATACATTTTCTATTCTTATTGCTTCTTAGACACAACGTGTAATATTGCTAAACATCTAATAAAGATCCTTCATATACAAATAAAACTACTCCTTCGACTACCTACGACTTCGTTTTCGCAACAAAAAACCATTTTTAAAGTATAAAGAAGTCTATTTATCAGGACTTTCTCGAACAATTCCTAACCGTTTGAAAATCGAACACGAGACTGCAAGGCGTGCTCGTGGAAACCTGTGACGTAGTTCAACCTACGCCGTACAATTATTGTTGCACTGAAAATTACGCCCACAGCATCTTAAGGTCACATGCGGTACACGCGTCGCAAACAGGGAAGCCGGATGCGTCGCATGCTACGATTAAATTCTATGTGATTATTGTTTATTTCACGCCCTTAGCTTCGATAATTTTGCTCGTTCTTCTCACAAATGTTTTTGTAAATTGTGTTATTTAAGAACGGATAAGAAGTATTTTCAACGTAGTACAACTATTCTTAAACACGATTGACAAAGTAAAAGGTAATGGTAAAATTGAGGGGTTACCTCTGGTGGTGTGGTGTGGTTCTCATGAGCAGCGGTCATAAAATACAAAGCAAACCAACATTAAAACTGAAATTTATATATTAAAAGAATTAATGAAAAATAATACGAGAATAATAAAAATCGAAACGATTCGTTTAATGCTTTTATTAATTGAAAGATAATTGATTGTCATCAAGTAATGGGATGACCGATGACCGGTTGGCGCAGTTGCTAAGCCGTTGCCTTCGGCGTCGCTGGTCGTGGTTTCGATTCCAGATAATTGTTTCGTATTTGGGTGTTTTTCAATTGAGGTACGCGATTAGTTGTAGTCTACGAACACTTACTGGAACGAGTCTTTTAATTTGAAATTTTGTCCACTTAAGTATTTATATAATTTGTAAATGTGTTAATCTAGGCGTTAACATTGGTGCGGAGCAGCACGGATTTACTCGTTAAGTATAAATTAAATATTTATTGTAATCCCCGACATCAAGTAGAAAAGAACTGGTGATCTCCGGACAGCATAACAGATTTTATTAAATACTAAAATCTCGAGATCTTCGAGAAAGTAACCTTTTAAAGAAAAATAATCTCAAACAAAATCGGTTCCTTTAACACTACTCTTTTATGGATGCGGTTTAAAAAATGTAGTAAGGGCAAGCGCGCACTGCGGCATTTCGCTACGCGGCGAAAAGTTGCAATGTCATAATGTGACGAAACCGCCAATCAAATATCGCGACGGATAAACACAGTCACATATGATTGGGACTTTTGTCGAATTACGTCAAACTAACTTCTCGCCGTGTGGCGAAATGACGGAGTGCGCGTTTGCCTTAATGCATCGCATTTTCAGCCTTTAACACAGTGAGGCGGTTACAACGCCTTATAAGCAACATAACTTTAGGTATGATCCTGAGTCTCCTCTAAAGCCGCGTTGATTATTATCAAGTGACCAACTATTCTATCCACTGCAGACACTGGTGAACACTCAAAAACTTATCCTGATTTTTATCTATGATTTTACTAGAATTACCTAATTTTCTTACTAAATTCGAGACTAAGGGTTCAATGTCAAAGATTTTAACTATAAAGAGTGATGATTTGGGAAGTCTTCTTTTGTTTGTTCTTCTTTTTTTACGATATTTAATCATCACTCTTGAGTTATACTGATTGAAAGACACCGAGTGATACATCGCGTAACGCACACAAAAAAAAAACAATCGTAAAAACATAATCATTTTCCGATTCGGTTAAAAATGTAAATCAAAACGGCCGAGTGGTGCTATTCCCATCGTTCACCCAATTAGCTAATATTTCTAGCAACGGCGCGTACCAAATTCACAAAATCGCCGAGATAACCCGGTCACTATTCCATTGAGCGTTTTACTGGTCCATTGATTTTTTTTTACAGTGACTCCATAAATCTAGCTCCCACGCCGGCCGCCTTCGCTTAGCGGAAAGCCCACGGCGTCATAGAAAAAGGCTGTAGGTGTAGCGTAAATTATCACACCTACAATGACTTTTATTATGAATGAAATTAAAAAGTAAAAAATTAAAACGACTTAGCACTTTGGAATATAACAAAGTGAACTATTCGCTGTCATTTGTTAAATAAACGAAATCTATAACACGACTGTACAATTTTTATCCTTATTGTAGGTTAAAAAAAGTATAGTTTATTTAAAAAAAAAAAGTGGTAAATGACAGAGTACATAGGCAATATTTACTCTGAGTACATAGTGGCTATGTGCTCTGGCATAAGACAGTTTATTTCTACCTGTGTAATTCATTGGGGAAACCTATTAAATATATAATTAACTAAGTTTATAAAAGCCTTCAGAATCCCTTTCCAATAACCACTTACATACATTCCATATAGGCTCTATGTGATACTAAGACTCCAATGCGATCGATGAAGTGGTGAACATCAGCTAAAGAGTTTGATTGTTTTTTGTTTGATCTTGCTCATATTTGTACTGTCTGATCTTAAAAAAATCTTTGCGCCTATCAAGGTTTAACCTCACGCAAACACTGGTGAAACCGCAAGGAACAGTTAATAGATTATTTTAAAAACTTACCTCGTTGATGTGTTTGTATGTCTTGATAAGGTCGACGCTTAGTTTCCGTAATGGCGCCGTAGAGGGGTCCCGAAAGTGATGTGGTATCCGCGCTTGCATTGCCTAGACAAGAGGAGACGCTTATTAGGCCTTAGAAACGAAAACTAAAGCTAAACTACGCAAGCAAAAACATAATGGGATGCAATGTATGGTGATTCAATGTGAGGACAATATGAAAACGTGTGCGGTGTGAATTAGAATAATGAAATGATGAATGAATCTCTAGTCCATCGACAGAAGCAACTTTTCAAAAGCATAACCATCTAGAACACATGACATAATTGTAGTAGCATAGATAAATATAACGCAAAAAGAAGAGTCTACGGAATGTGTGAAAGCGGTAAACGTAAAAAAAAAATAGAAAGAAAATAATGGCAACTCTTTGCAACAATACCGACACTAGTATAAGACAAACAACAGTGAAACGATCAAAGCTAGTGGTAACACACGAGACGGTTTTTAAATAAACACCTGTTGAAGTTATAAATATTGCTCGATGTAAAAAAAATACGCCAACATTACCGAGGCATCTAAGTTTCTCGCTAGAAATCCTAGAATCACGAAAAAAAAATCACATTCAATCTAGTGCTAAATACGACCGTTTCCATGGGAACGAGAATAGACAGAGAAAAAAATACGTAGTGTAAATTCTAGCGCGGGAATTCCGAGCGAGGTCGTTTATCAATTAAACGGATCAAGACGCCCATCAACAGATCTGGATGGAAGTCCGATGTTTTCGGTATAAAATTGAGATGTTTTTTACAATCTGTGCTTCGGAAACTGATTTGTGACGTGTCAAAATGCAAGACAAAACAGTTTATCTGATATTCTATCTGATGGTTTATCATACTCTTTCTTTTGCTTTTGCTACTGAGGAATTTTTATTTTATCAAAAAAAACGTTTTTTTTTCCTTTGACAACGAAATTAATAAGTCCGAAATTGCAATTTTAGCATTACTTCTACACCACGTTACTTATAAAATTTACAAGACACCAAGACTGACTTTTTTTAATCCAACATTGTTATTCTTGCAAGAAATACGTTTTAACTTAATCAAAAGTTTCAGTCATACACCAACCTCGCTGCTACTTGTCTCTCAATTAGTCAACAGTTTTCAGAGCGAGTTTCTCCGCGGGTTATTGTCCTCGGACGTCCCTCAGACAGTTGCGATTCAATTTAATACACTCCGCGGACACTTTTAAACTTCAATCATCAAAATATATGTTCATCGAACGATATAATAATCTCGTATCGTATGATGTATTCTGTATTAAAATTTCGTGTCCGGTGAAATTGATTTTAACGGAGCAAGGTCTCACCGCTTACCGCACCAGACCGTGTTGTGCAACTGGCAGATCGATTGACATTTGGTGAACGAAGTAAACAAACTATATATCGTCGCTTGTCGTGAATAGTGATGTAATAAAAAATGTAGTTGTTTCAAACGGTATAATGGAAATATTGGTTGCAACACCAAAGTGACAGCGAAAATATAGGTACATGATTTCACTTTGACTTCCTATCTATATTAATAATAAATCTGAAGAGTTTGTTTCTTTGAACTCTTCAAACTTTCCAACCCCCAACCGGATTGTAAATTTCTTTTTTGTATTTGATTATCCTGTTTTCATGAATAGATTTATTAACGCGCTATGACTCTTAAGAGTAGAAAAGCGACAATATATATTCGTATGGATTTTGTTATCACTCCGTCAAATTCCCTATCGTTGTACGCTATATGCGGTCCAGTGCGGCGAGCGGCTCGACGCGCATCTAAACCGCCTCGTGCATTTACCTGTGGGGGGTAACGGTAGCGGCAGAAAGCTCGGTGGTTGCGCGCTCTAGCGCTCACCTGAATGTCGGACGGCGCGCCCATTGACGCCAGCTGCTCCTCGGCCACCAGCCGCCCGTACAGCGGCACGTGCCGCCGCTCGCCGCCGCCGGCCTCGGGCACGCCGCCGCCGACAACGCCCACTGCAACAACGCACAGCAAGCGTTAGTATTAATCCACATTCGTTGTTACAAACGTGAATTCAATATAATCTATACTGATACAAGTGAGCGATACGATAACAGAGCTACCTGTCGGTTCCAAACTTCTATACCATTTGAGAGCCCAACTGAACACACACACGGAATGTCCATAAATCGGCGTAACAAACAAAAGAATTATATATACATATAAAGGCAATAAAACTAAATAGTTTTTGAAGACATTTCGTTGTGGTAGAGCATTCGTTATTAATCGTTGCATACATAAAAGCCAGTTAATGAATACTGATAGAATAAAATTGAACACTTGGAAGAAGCACTTCTTAAAAAAGTTTCGTAAAATTTTAGGTTGCTTCACACACCACGCGTCAAAGAGTAAGAAATAGACAACAAGAACATCGGAGAGTAAGATAAAACAATCCTTATATTCACTATAGGAGGAATCTTATTGTCTCCTCATTGTGCTATATTAGTTCTTGAGAAACTGTGCCTAAGCGCTGTTTAAAATAAGAATTGCCAAAAAAAGTTTCTTTTCTGACAGGTCTATGTTGTGCACACGCACTTTTTTTTGTTTAAAGAAAGCTATTTTACGGAAAACTGTACCGATCCAAATCGCCCGAAGGCCCAAAAATAAATCTTTACATTAAACAGTATGTTAATGTAAAGATAATATAATTTGATATAACCTGTATTTTTCGTATGTTGCGATACGATAAAGAACTAAATGGATTAAAAAGATTTTTTGAAATGTTATCAATAATATTTTTCATCCCTAGTAGTACCTAAACTACGTGTACAAACATATCAAGATGCAGACATAAGGTTATGAAATTCAGACACTCTATTTAAAAGCCCACGTAGTCTAGAGATAAGCAAATCTTGTGTCATTTTAACATTACGGTCGAAATCTCCTCCTTTTATCGAGTTATAAAAGGCTAAAAAAACATACGTAGTATTAGTATGACCTAAACTAGTAAGACAGTTTATAGGATATAGTATGTATCATATCTTTCCTTTAAGATGAATTCCTGATTTGTTTGTATCGCTACTAATATTATAAAACTGGAGAGTTTGTTTGTTTGGTTGAACGCGCTAATCATTGGAAATGGTTCGAATCGGAAATTTCTTTTAGTGTTAGAAAGATCATTTATCAAGGAAGACTCTAGGCTATATAACATCATGCTATAGCCAATAGGAGCGAAGCATCAATGGAAAATGTTGCAAAAACGGGGAAACTTTATTCATTTTGTGTCAATTGTCCCTATGTGACGCAGACGAAGCTGCGCGGGTCATCTAATAAGTAATAATATTAAGTTTGCAATCCATAGGCGATAGTAGATCCTACCGATTGCGCAAGCAATAACTTTCAAGTACCGTATACATGGCGTAACTTCAAGGTACGTACTGAATGGAGGAGCTTTCATTTACATCATTATCGACGTCAACAGCCAATTTTGGCCTTTGTAAAGGGAGCCCGGTGGCGTGTAACGCGATATCACTGGCGGCCCACGCTGCGTAGGCGTCCGCGGGCGGACTGGGCCGTATTAAATGCGATGCTTAGCAACCGTTCGCAATCTCTCCCGGATCAAAGAATAGGCGAGCATGTGTGCGTTAATTTCTTTTCGTGGTGATCTCTTTGCGCTTTATTAATTCCGTTTTTATATTTGTATTAAAAAAAACAATTCAAGTATTATACAAAACCAATTTGACTTTTGCGTACCATGACAATAATAAAACGTTAAAGGCGTAAGGTTATATTTCTTTTAGATATTTGATAAAATAAAAATATTTTATAAATTACTGATAAACTACATCAAATAAGATGAAGAACCAGCTAACTTTATTGCAAAAAAAACCTTACAATACAATTACGGACTTAATGCTATTCGGGCATTCCCTCCTAGTCAACCTTGGGCGTGCAGAGATTGTCTAATTAACATAAAGAAATACAGATGAAATATTAGTGCGATTAAACAAATTAATAACGGTGGTTTCGTTTCCTGATTACCACGATTATAAATGGGCGATTAAAAAAACTGCACAAAAATTTGTCATTACAGTAAAACAATATTTCGTTCCTATACTAAAAATCAGCGAGCGACATTCTAATTTAATTCACTGGCCTAATTTTGCGCGCGAATCCGTCGACCGCTAGCGACGTCCAATGATCGATAGTTACCGATCGAGAGAGGTAACGCGTCAATCAATTGCGAAGTAAACACCTCAAACTCCTCGCGAGCGGGGGCTTATTCAGCTGTCCTACGCCCACGCGATACCGAATATTTCGCCACGACGCCGGATGAATCATCGAGACGTTGCTTGTTGTGGCTTGTATGTTTTTTATAAACAAGTGCGACGCTCTCGGAATTACTGATTGTTTCATCGGTGATAACACAACTTTCGGGAAAATGTCATGGTTAAAGGTCAAAGTGATTACGTATGATATATATTATATACGTTCTTTCAGATTATGCATAACATATACACATGTTTTTGCTGCATGTTGAACAGGATGTGGCAGAATATTTTTATATGAACTTGAGTTCAAATATACTAGGTTAAAGTATACATAGTCATTTTTTATACTTAAAAGTTGGGAACCGAACTGACGGTTCACTCAATGATAAGCTAAGACTGTCGCTCATGAACACACACAACATCCGTTGTTAGTGCGTTGCCAGCCTCTGAGAGAATAGGCCATTGGGTACAAGTCAATGGAAACATATTTACTATTGGAAACGGAGAATATAGGATAAGAAAATGATAGAGAACTATCCAGCAACTTCATTAGCAGAATTGAGCAAAATTTATTCGAATTACGAATGAATAATTTTTCCCTTTCTTATTGACAAATGAAATTGTAAATAATTTATTCGTAGTCAATTTATTCATGAATAATTTATTCGCGAATACTTTTATTACGAAAAACTTTTATTCGAATAATTATACAGATTTGACAATTTATTCGAATGCCCAACTTTGTTCACAATCCGTATTTAATTTGGCGCTGGTTCCGTGTGTGACTTCATTACATCCGTCTACATTATGACTATTTGTTGGTCATGGGTCTTTACCAAAGTACGGCACTATGCCAGTTTATTGACATTTGAACATAAGATTACAGTTCAATAACCTCTACTTTTTTCACAGATCTCAAGCTGATTACATGACAAATGCCGTTCATTGTGTTCATGACCGCACAGTGTTAAATCACGTGTGATTCGTGCAAGCAAATATGCTGTATTGTAATATACTACCGGTGTATACCAATAACACATGCACAAGAGTTATCTAAATTTGAAACTCAGCTATCACAACTTAGCACTTGGCATTGATGAGTGTACTCAACTCATCAATGTCTTACCAACTTAAGAAATGTCACTTGTCGCACGACCATAACATGACGATGTTCCCTTCGGGAGTACTTTGACAACTTCAAGCCGACGCCTTTTTATATCGCTTACGAGGACGGGAAATTTATTTTAAAAGCCTCCCCACTCACGTCGCCCGACTTCAAAACATTTTACACAAGCCACAAATAAATTCAACATTGTTTACATGTGGCGCGATGAAAAATCATTTGCGTCCAATATAAAACCAATTACCCAATAAAGTGCCACTATAAAGGGCAACGACGCCGTCGGGGTTAGAGATACGACTGCGATTGCTATCAACAATGTTTCATATTTTAATCCGCTCGACGACTTTTCGTTTTACAGTACGTAATCCAAGGTGTGAAAGCGACTTTGTCGTCACCCAGAGGTCGCAGACAAGTTAATTCGGTCTTATTTATGTACCCGTCTGGCACAGCGTGACATTTCATAAAACACCACCGTTTGGGGCTTTCTCTCCCCCGTTCGTTCCAAGGCGACTTTTAAGAGCAAAAAGTTTGTTGAACGTCTCGTAAGTTCGCGTTATTTCAGGTTTCAATTTTAATTGCGAGTTAATTAACTGGGCCTTAATTAGACGTAAATTAAGCCAAAAGGTAACGTTATAATTCAACGTAGCCCTCCCTCTCCCTCTCTCTCTCTTTCTGCTTTGTATCTGGGAAACTCGTTGCGTAACGGAAGCCATAAATAATTTGGAGAGCAATTTGATGAATGCGACAAGGGATATGTTGGAATAATAACTCTATTGTGCTTCAATATTGCTATCAAAAGAATTATTG
>DWHK01000073.1:0-19490 GCA_018247855.1 Graphium androcles | reverse complement strand
CACTTCTACGGCCACGCTCGCCCGGGGAGGTACCACCACCCTTCACAGAGCCAGCATAAAATAAAGTATGCATGGGTTGCCGGATGGCCATTCCTACCCTCTTCTTTTCCCACTCCTTTCCCCATGAAATCCTTAATATAATCTTATCGCATCCTAATCCATACTACCTTTTAACCTGTTTTTTCCAAATTCCAAGGCTGGCAATGCACACGCAACTCTTCAGATGTTGTGTGTGTCCATGGGCGACGGGATCACTTAAAATCAGGTGAACCGTCTGCTCGCTTGCCAACCTTTACAATAAAAAGAACCTTTCGTATAAGATTGACATTTAATAAAAGTAAGCAATTCCTTAATATTACTACATAGTAAATGTATCTACATTTTTCTTTTCAAGTCTTAAATCCAACTGGTATGTTACCCTGCACATACATAAAAGCAAATGTCATAAACACAAAAACAAACGTCAATATTTGAAGGCAACAAAAAATTTAAAACCGACACTACTGATGATCTAGGGTTAAAGGACTGAGATCTTAAATCTAGGCATCCTATCCACTAGACAATCGGTAATTGATAAAAAATAAAACCTATAAAATAAATAAGTTATTTTAAGAATACGAACCAATTATGAACCACATAGATCTTATTCCATGATTGATGGCATCATCGGAAGTATTAAAAAAAGGCGCTAAAATCAATGCTTAGACGTACAATAGACACGGAAACCGATTTGTTTTTATCCGCGTAATGCATTATAGATGGAGTTTATTTATTTAACGACAAACATATTGAGTCATTGATACTAGGTTGAAGAAGACATAGGTGGGCTGTATCTATAGTTGCACTGATCAGAAAACAAGAAGAAAAAAATAAAAATGGAAAGAAGGAAGAATTAGAAGAAATTTGAGACATTCCTATGACACGGTAAAACGCGACTACACTGCACCACGGTCTACGATGGTTTACAGCATTCAAAACTTTAGTAAAAATTTTATAGTTAATACCAAGTCACAGATACGTAACTATGCACAGTTTAACGATCCTCGAACAAATGAAGCCGTACAATTTATAAACAGCGAACTTATCCATAGCATATGAGGAAAGCCATTTGAATAATTGCAGACAACAGCCGTTTCACCGTTACACAGAATAGCAAATTGAATTCCTTCTACGCACAATTAATGACCTGTGAAAATCGGAGGAAAAAAATGTATTCCCGTAAATGGCGTTACAAGTAACGCATCACTCGTCTGTAGTTTACGGTAACTTCGTCGTAAGACCACCATTGCAGAAATTATGCATCCCATCTTTTTAGGGCTCCGCTTGGCATAGGTGTTCAAAACGATCCTTGATATTATATATTTATATACTCTTCTTATATTATATACTAGCTCGGCCGCGCAACTTCGTCTGCGTCACATAATAGAGATGTCACGAAATTAATAAATTTCCCCCGTTTTCTGTAGCGTATTAGCTGTAGCGTGATGTTATATAGCGTAGAGCCTCTCTCGATGAATGGGCTTTCCAACACTAAAAGAAATTTCCAATTCGAACCAGTAGTTCCAGGGATTAGCGCGTTCAACCAAACAAACAGACTCTTCAGCTTTATTATATTAGTATAGATTTATAGACCAGTTCTGGAGAAAGATTGCAGCCTTTATTACGCCTGGCTTTAGCCCTGGAGCACAGTTGGTATATGACTTTATAACAAGTTTCTGTTTAACGTGACTTTAAATATATTTCTTTTATTCTACGCTTTGAATTTAATGCGACATAAGGAGGCGTGAAACATACTGTTAAATATGCAAAATGTTTTAAATTATTTAAATAGTTACATCAACCGTCTCTACATGAAGACATTTATATTTCAAATACTTTTTTACGCGAATATTATTTAATTTTCATTACGGAACCCCTGTTTTGAAGTACGGGAACCCTCGCGTAGAACAATCGCTTTAATGTTTTCCTCATAACAATCATTTGCATTGCACCGGACCCCAACTAAGGGACGGCCCCTTCCTTGTGCTTACAATTTCTGCCATTTAAAAAGTATCTAGGCAGCCGGCGGTAAGCAAGTAATCCTTTACCTACTCCAAGATGAACATGAATATCTATAAAAATAATCTTTGTTTCTCTTTAAAAAAATATATAAATCTTGCAGTCTGTAGTTAAAAATAAATTATTCGTTAACCGACTTCAAAAACAAGGATTTTTTATGTGTGTTCGCGGATTTCTTTGTCGTTTATGAACCGATTTTTATGATTCTTTTTTTGTTGGAAACGAGATATTCTAAATGTGGTCCCATACAATTTTCATAAAAATCTGTCAAGTAGTTTGTTTTTAAAATCAAAATAACGGAAAAAATATATCACGAAAGTACACTTCCGAGGCGTTTGAAGTCGGTTTTTTGTAATTTTTTGTCAAAATAATCTTGTTAATATATATTCTTGGTTGAGACTGGTGACAATACTAGGTTAAACAGTGCTACATCCACCAGGCCTCCATACCGGACTTAACTTTTATAAATTATATGTATTTCTTATAAATAAAGAAAAAAACGGGAATATGACTAAATCAATAATTCAATTTAATTGAAAAGCTAAGAGATATGTATCTATCTATACTCTGCTTCAGATTATCAAGTAACAAATGGGAAGGTTACAGTCGTAAACCTTTATGTTAAAGTACTGAACGCTTATTGGAAACCAGCTCTCTTAATAATATATATATACATATATATAAGGCATCTTGATAAAATTACTCATGTCCATAGCCTAAGTTATTATGAATGATACGAAATATATTCAATATCTATAATAATATTATAAAGCTGGAGAGTTTGTTCGGTCCCACACGCTTATCTTTGGAACTCCTGGTTTGGATTGGAAATTTATTATAGTGTTGGAAAGCCCATTTACGAGGAAGGCTCTAGGCTATAAAACATCAAGCTACTACCAATAGTAGCGGAGCATCAATAAAAAATGTTGCAAAAACGGAGAAAATTTATAAATTTTATGACATCTATCTTATGTGACGCAGAGGTCAACTAATTTTATGATAAACGGTCCAGAAGCATTATTTAAGAAGCGAAAGCCCAAAAAATAATTTAACTCACAATAATAACATTAATTAAAACTTGCTTTTGTATAAATAACATAAAGGCCCTCGTTGTAAATGAGAGTGTTTACGGAATAATTTGTATAAATTTTTCACTGGTATAAAATACGCATTACAATAATATTCATGAAGTATTTAGCAATATCTCATAAAATGTTTTTCGTTTCAGGTAGTCGGTGTAAAGTTGACGCTCCACCTCATGTGTTCAGACGTAAACGGGACTTCCATTGTTACAAAATGCCAAAGAATTGTCTGGTGAGTAATTGCCTTATTATCCTTGGGAACCAATTGAGTCCCCCTACATAATATATTAACACAGCTTCTCTGTCCGTCTGTCTGCGTGAACCATAGGACTGAATTACACACTGTTGTTCTAGATATTATATTATGAAGTTAATAATAGATTATACTACACTTTCGGGAAAATATCTTTGAGTCAAAGACATATAAAACCTGTTGCAGGAAAACTAAAAATTAATCTAAATTAGTAATATACCCGAACAGATTGTTTGTTTGTTTGAACGCGCTTATATATTGAACTATGATTCGATTTTGAAAGATTCGTGTAATCAAATATTTTGAACTATATTATATATTGTCTGGATCGGTCCTACAGAATTTGTCCCTCACATACTTTATTGTATTTTTTTATGGAGAAAGGTTCGCAAACAGACGGTTCACCTGATCTGAAGTGATCTCGTCGCCCATGGACGCAAACAACATCCGAAGAGTTACGTATGCCAGGCTTGGGAATTGGATAGAACAAGTTATGGGATAGGGTGGGATTCAGAGGGGAAAGGAGTGAGAAAAGAGGATTGGAATGGGGTAGGAAGTACTTCATTTCGTGCCGAGTTTTGTGAAGAGCGGTGGTACTTCCCCGGCGAGCGCGGCCGAAGAAGTGCGGCAAGCTTTATGAAAGATGTTACGCTCTATTACCTATAAATATAAGTTACATTGTAATCTGCCACACGGAGACAATATGCATTAAGCTTACGATGACTTCATAAGTTATTAAGCACTCCATTTGCAGACAAAGGCTTTACCCCAAGGTCTGTCTGGGATTTGGTGAACCATTAAAGGTGACAAGGAAAACGTTGGTTTTTCGTGATAATATTTTTGTACGCCCACGCGTTCAAGGGCTTATTGCCAACGTTGGTTATTTTCCACGTAACGAGCAGATATGAATTTTCCCGTTAAGGGCACTCCGAAATTACTTGGAAAGTTAACTGGTCATAACGAGAGATGAGAGAGAGAATGAGAACTAGCAGCAGTTAACACGTAAAACATCCTGGATTTCTTCCTGTTTTTATGACAAAAAACTTACTTACATTAGAAATATTATATTGTTATAATATTAGTAGATTAAAATTATGATACGAGATGTCGGAATTTGTATTAAGCAATACGGGTAGCAGCCTATCTACCACTACACCAATCTTCTTTCTTTGTCTTTTAAAAAAACACTGCCCTTACTATATGCTCTATAGCTTGTGTTGTAAAGGCCATTTACACACATAAATTCCATACACACAAACACCCAGATACGAAACAATTATCTGTAGGCCATACAAATATTTGTTCCGGCTGGGAATTAAACCTGCGACCCGCGACACATAAACCAATGGCTTAGAAACTGCGCCAACCGGTCATCAATTCACAACGATCATCGCCGTTTTTTCGCCATACCTATACGGCGGTAACCATTCCACCGTCAAAGCCGCTTAATGTGTCAAGTCCGTACAAATTCGCTCATCCGCACTGACCTATAATTCAATCAGACGCCAAACACAAACATCACACACTCACATACACTTATGCGTATACGTCACACGCGCACATCATCGCCGGTGACCTCGTACCAGGCCGACTCAATTCGTAAGCACCCGATCCAAGGTCCAGCCGATCTCGACAACTTTATATATAGCCATGATGTTTCCCTGCGTGACGCGCCAACAGCTCCATCGTTCACGGTCTCATTTCGATTCAGAAGCCCTGATTCACGAGTATATAACCATGGACCTACCCCAAGCAATCACCTTCGAGTAATGACAGAAAAAAAATCGTCAAAAATATTTGATAGGCCTAAGCCAAGATGAAAGAATTTTAAAATTTAACTGGATGCGTACTAAATCTTCATCAAGATATGAATAACTCTGAATGAATCAGATTCACCAAGAACCCAAGAGTAAAAAGTATTGCTATACCTAGAACATTCTAGAACGACCATATGCTAGATGATACCGGTAAGGATTCTATACTCCAAAGATGGAACCAAGGATTTAACTAGTACAATCCATATCGAAGAAGCTGTATGTCAATATTGAAAACGAGACTATCAGTACGAGTACACAATTGACCCAAGACAATATATGTAAAGTGGCGTTATTATTATCAAAATAAGTGTGAAATATAATAAAAACTATGACAACTTAAACATAGCACTACGATAATAGAGAACACTGTTACCGTGCAATGAAAAAGTTGAACACTATCGCAAGGTGTTTATTAAAAAATCAAGGTCCGAATAAGGGCAAAGGCGTATAAAAATTCTGCCGCGCGGTGCGGTGCTGTCGAGAAAAATGGCGTCGCCGTGTTCCGGGTGGAAAGTTGTTCCCGCGCAAGGTCGGAGGCGGCGCGATCGTGAGGGCACTGCTCCAATATCTGCACTTGACGCGGTGCCACGCGATAACCGCCCTTGTGCACTTTCAAAATTCGCCGTACGTCACGACGGATCTGGACTTGTTGTTTCAGCGAAAACCGCGAACGGCGAGGTCTATTTTCGGTTGGCACTAAGGGGAAAACGGAAAATAACTCTTCCTTGCAAATGTTATGGTTCTTTTACGATCGAAATGAAACAAGAATAAAGGTTTTATTTTTACGCAAACACAACACCTTAATTTGTTACCTGGTAACAATTATTCTAGAATTATAATAAAAAATTTAACGCGATAAAATCTTCAGTTTTACTAAAATTCACCATTTTAAACAGTGACAGAAATAAAACCGGTCAAGTGTGAGTCGGATTCGCACACGAAGGGTTTCGTACCATCATACAATATAAAATTCAACACCTGTATGGGGCCTCTCATTAATTTTGTATTTACTGTTTGTATCTATAGCAGCAATTAAAATACACATTTTGTGAACATATCTAGCTTCTCCTTGTTGCAATTATTAAGATCGAGCAAAAAAACAAAAAGTATTAAATTATTATATATAATTAATTGTTATTTGTTGTTATAATGGCAACAGAAATATTCTATACGGACCATGAGACACACCCCGCTAACGGACGGACGGATGGACGGACAACGGAGGCTTAGTAATAGGGTCCCGTTAGTTTACCTACGGAACTCTAAAAAAGAAGCAATATAAAATTGTATCTTTATAATAGATATAATTCTTTTTCAAAAATAAATAGCCGTACTGACGAACAGTTGGTAGATATGTATATACTTAAATATTTTGATTATTACGACCTTTCTAGAAGGTTATAATCTTTACTTCGCTACCTATATTTTACTCTCGTTCTTCTTACTCATCTATATTAGGACATTTACACTCAAGATTGATCAAAGACTTTATCCTTTCATTGCTATCTTCATTCAAAGCATCTTCATTAGAGGAATAAGCAGCATGACCAAGAACAATTCTGACAAATCACACGCCACCACGTCTTCGCTCATGACAATAAGGGCGAAAATCCTTTGACGGGGTCAATAGAGACATTGACTAGATGTGGGAACGCCAGTATTGTAGGAAGCGCATTGATGCACGCAATTTACCAATCACGCGGCAATGCGACGGCTTCAATTGCAAGTGCTATGCAGGTGAAGCGTCATCACGCCTTCGGGATGAGGTCTAATTGAGGGACTGGAACACGGGAGCCGAGGTCGAGCCAGTTCGGTTCAGTTGGATTTGGATGACGGTGGAAATTTTTTCCAAGTTTATCACGTATTGCGAAGGTTGCTAAAGATCTAATATAAATCGAAGAGCATTTTTTTTACTGTTGGTGATTGCCGACTGCATTTACTTTTGGAAGACCGTAAGACGAACTTTCCAAGAGAATAACAGATATGGAGATAGTGGCGCTAGAAAAATGTTCAACTAAAAATAGGTACTATTTGGAAATCAAAAGTTTTGACATTTTTCAAGCACTCTTTCTTCACAAATCTAAATGTCCAGAGAAACAGCAGCAAGAAACTGTATGGTCAAATACATTCTTTTGCGTTTTGTTTTGTCTTTTTTTTTCATAAATAATGTCACAACAGATAAAGCTTAAAATTTCATATGATGGACATGGATATATGTACTCGTACATACTTTCAAAATCTTAGATTTACCAATACAAATATAGTGTGCTGTGTACCAAAGACCGACATTTAATTTTTTTTTTATAGGAAAGGTTGGTAAGCGAGCAGACGGTTCACCTGATGTTAAGTGATACCGTCGCCCATGGACATACACAACAACCGAAGAGTTGCGTATGCGTTCCCAGCCCTGGAAATTGGATAAAACAGATTAAAGGGTAGGATGGGATCAGATTATATTAAGGATTTGATGGGGAAAGGAGTGGGAATAGAAAAGGGTAGGAATGGACATCCGACAACCCCAAGATACTTTATTTTATGCTGGCTCTGTGAAGGGTGGTAGTACCTCCACGGGCGAGCGTGGCCGTAGAAGTGCAGCAAAAGCTGTATGAAGGATGGTATGCTCTACCACCTCGAGTTTATTAGTGTAGTGTTTGCGAGATCAAATGTAAGAAAGCTCCATTGTATTATATTTGGACATCATTACATTGGTTCGAAAGTTTTCGTGCTTTTATAAATTAAATAATGTCCTCCTGACCGAATTTCGGCCACGGCGGGAATCTACTCAGAGATCAGCCAACTGCGCAGGAGATGTTGTAGTGTACTAGTGTACGCGCAGACGCAGTCTCGTTCCTTTACTCTCATAGCCCGATGGGACGGATATCCGACACGACCGCAGAGGCGCAGGACCGACTTTTTACAGGCCCATCCGACGCTTGTATCATCTTTATTTTCAGGTAATCGGGTGATCAGCCCGCATTGCCCTAGCCCAATTGAAAAACAACAATACAAAGTCATTATCTCCCCGCGGGATTAAAACCCACAACCTCCGGTAAAAGCAAGGCCTTTTGTATTTTAGAGTTGAAGATGCGAGGAGTAATTCTTATTCCAATATTTAATCTTTCACCTCGGAATGCTTGAACCCATTGTTCTGCTTTATTTGTTTGTTTTGCTTTCTTTACCTTAGGCACAACACCGACCTTTGATGACATGACGCCATTATTTTTATATTACAATACCTTAGAATTATACTTATTTATGTTTATTGACACCATGTTTACTTTTCCTATCACCTTTATGTTCTATACTTTTCCTTGATAGGTTTTATTGAGTCTTTTATGAAAGAAATATTTACAGTTAAATTTTCCGGAGGTTTTTAAAGTGAAGCCGTAATTTTCTGTTAAACGTACCCACCCACAAACGCGGTGAGTAATCTAGTTATTAAAGAAGAATATGAGGTATCCTAAGTTATAAATAGAGAAGTATAATTCACAGTTCCTAACTGATAGCTTCCGATTCATAGGCGCGTTAGGATACGATAGATATAACGGACATTATTAAATTGTAAAAATCTTTTAAGATCTGAAAGTAATATACTGTATTATGTTTTACTTCCATTTTAACCACGGGAATATCACGATGTATGCATTTTGTATTAACAATTATTTTGATCATGGTACGTTGATTTCTATGAGAGATACTAGCAACTAAGCAAGCATTTATTCCCACAACATCAGGGATATGGTGCCAAAAACGGTGGACTGCATCACTCTCAAAATCATCTACCATGAGATTGTAGAATCTCAGATGAGCTGATTTATATAAGCTACAGGAGCTGTCGAAAACTTTGTTGCTCTGCTAAATATTACATAAAAAAATTATTGCCTGTAAAGTAGGTTTATGATCGATATTTTAACGTAATAACGTCAAAAGAAAATATTTATAAAATAAGTCCGATGAGTTTCAATATAAATATTTATATTGAAACTCATCGGACGCATCCGCCGATGGAGTGGAAGAGAGATAGATTCTGCGCTCTCGCTTGCACACTCAGCTAAGATGGAACGTGACAATGAGTTGCGCTTTTTTATATGACATTATCACGTCAATAAAATTTAACAGTTTCTTTACGATCCCTACTTATATATATTATATATACTATTATATCGATTCTTCCATCTAGCGGCACAATGGTTCAACTTTTAATGGATTCTGATGGAGTACGGAGGCAATCATTGGGCCCAATGTTTCGCGCATAAACACCAATCAATATCAATCTATTGGTAGGAAGTGTTCGCCTATTGTGCGCTCTTAGCCTTGCTTTAAGTACGAGCCGCGGCCACGTCCAGCAAAGGCTGCGAGGTACTAAGATAGTTTGGCCCTAGGGCCTATAACTTTGGCTTAATCGAAGAATTTTAATCAGCCTAACATAACTTCATCGACAACCCTGCGAGATACTTAAGGAAAGTACGAAAAAATGTACTAGAACATTACTGGGAGGTGCTGAGATATATAGAATTGAAATAAACAAAAAGTTTTTACATGGAAGAACAAACTATGGTTGCATACGTCCCGGCTCCTGGTGTAGGCTACCTTGCATCTAAATTGAATCGAATGAGTCTCTTTCAATTAAAAGCGTTCCTTAACACGTGCTTTACGTTATTCAAATTATCTGGAAATTAGAAGACGTATACTTGATGGAAACCGGCTAAGCTAGGCGGGAAAAGCAGGTGGCCCAGGACTCAGCGTTGCTATTTTCATATGCATTCTGCTACGGATGTCATAACCACAGAGAATTTATTCCGCTTCAAGAGTAACAAAAGAAAATCTTAAAAACAATCAATACACGAGCAGACAATTTAGAATTTAAGTCCAAAAAAATCTTTCCAATTACACAATCACTAGCTATTTCTGCGGCAGAATAGAACATAGATTATTTTTATGAGGAAATTTAATTTTTTTTATGACTAAATATATTGATATGGACGTATTTTGATTAATTAAAATATGACTGACATTATTAACATAACAATCAGTAAATATTATTCAAAACTAAATTAATTAAAGTTTACGTTCATAACTGTAAATAAATCCAGTATTAGGTTTTGCCTATCGATTCCATTCAAATATTTGTCACAACCTTCTCATTTTTTATTCATGATTCATAAGTTTTGAAAATTCTTCCAATACACTGTATCGCTGATACATCTACGTAGAGGTAGGAGAACAGCTATGTGCATAGCCCGCACAAACACAATTACTATACTCAAACGTACTATAGACAGATGTGTGTAAGCGATGCTCGCCGCTTCAGTTAGATCGCTCATATCTGTATTGGATGTTGACATTACGCAATGGCGCGTCGCCCAGCGCCCTTCGCCTTGGCACCGCCGAGCCAAGCGTCCCGGGCCGTGACATCGGTTTGATATCACCGAGCTCTTTAGCGCTCTATTCTCGTACCAGGAAGCCGTGACGTCAGCGGACCCGCGGCCTCAGGCATGCCACTGGAGCCAATATCAAACGTTGAATAATTGAGAATTCACGATGTAGAAAGACTTGCCAATATAATATCTATAAAAAACCTCTCCTAATGTAATGAAACGTTAAAGGAGCTGTGTCTAAGTCATGCGGCAAATTTAAGACATCTTCAACATTCTTGCGGTATGATACTTTATGGTACATTTAACTTTATTAATAACTAGTTTATGCCAGCCTATTCATTCGCGATATTGTAGATTCAGTCAGCAAACTTTTTGGAATAGTAGATTTTATTCGAGATTACTTCCTACCTTCACCGGTTCCATATTAGTTTTCCGTATTCCCGGTATGATCTAGCAATGTACCTCTGTACGCTTAGCAGTAATTCTAATACTGGACAACCGCCCAGAAGTTATGTTTTTATCCCTCAGGAATGGTTCTTTTTTCTAGATACAAAGTGCCATATCTCTATCTATAGCCTTTTCTGTGCCACAGAGGTAATGCAAAATTCCATGTGATCGGTTCAGGAGTTGCGACGTGAAAGCGTTACAAACAAACATACTCACTTTCATCTTTATAATATTAAATGATACTTAATCAGTTCTTGGTTCAGTTTATCGCAAATCATAGCTCAGTGTTCCAGCTAGCAGTTTTATCAGCAGCATTTATATAGACAATCGTGTTAAATGAACGTAATTGGAACCGTGTCATCGGTTGTCTATTGCGATTGCAGAATAATCTATTAACGTAGATAAACACTAGTAAATCCATCTAATAGGCACCACAAGGTATTGGAGTCTAATCGAATTTCGACCCTATCGATTGGATTGTAAGTTCAGTTTCCTTCGCCTTACGTAGTGTTACAGCTGAAGCTATTGCGCCAAGAGCAAAGAGCTGAATGGCGACGGAAGGAAAATCCATACAGTTTCGTAACACCACGCCCGAAGGCTGATCCGCTGACCGTGAACGCTTCGCAAGGCGAAGACGAAGCGCCGCGACGTGAGTCCAATACTAGACTAGAGGCTAAGGATGATTCGTTCGTTATTACAGAACACTGCCAGTATACAGTTACCAAGCATTAATCATGCGCAACAAGAAAACAGCACTGTTTTATTGATAAATGAACAGATCTTAGAACATACTAAGAATTGAAAATAAAACAACGTATAAGATAGATTGAGAACTTGGAACACGTTTTATTTGTTACTATGTATTACCTCTTGTGATTCTGTAATATAATGAAAATATAACAGAAGATTTACGAAAAGTAATTAAAGAAAGTTTATAACGCAAATAAGATAGAAAATCATAAAAGAACGACTTTAATAACTACCAAGTAAGCATTACACTGAACAACGCACGCTTACGTAAAGTAGCATAAAACCGTTCAGTAGAAAAGAGATGTTACTAAGGAATCGTAACTAATAGGGTTAATAGATGGCGTAACATTCGATTCAGTGAAGCGACTAATATAAGAGAGGCTATATATATTGGATGAATGCAACAAGGTTATATCAACTGCAATCACAGCCCAGAGGTGAATGCCAAGGTCAAATGCAGAAACATGCAGGCAAAGGAAAGTGGAAAACGAAGGAATCGGCGAATCTGAGACGGTGCGCCGACTTGGGTTTGTGCACAGGTCACGTAGAGGCAAACGCGAAGAGAAAGTGCACAGAATGAGCTAAGAGTGAACGCTCTGCGTTGCCCTCGGAAATACAATTTTGCGGAGACCGCACATGTTAGTGCTATTATATAGCAAATGATATAAATTTGACACTTAAACGTGCGTAATCATATACTACAAGCTGGGATACTAGCAAGCTATTGTAGTATTTATGTAAAAAGAGTTCTGTTAAAAATGCGTTATACTCCGCAGTTTCACCGGTTTTAATATCTAAATTACAGTTACAATGCTGATTGGACTAGAAAATCCGTTTTCAAATCGATCCTTGAATTTATTTTTTGTAAAACACATCGACGTCAGACATGGAGTTCCCATTCGAAATTTCATTGTGTAATGTTTCGTGAGATAAAATATAACAGTTAACAACCAGTGGTATTTCGCTTTTATGAGTATCTAGGATTAGAGAGATAATTGAATATAATATGATAGAATATAAAGATGTTTCATGGGTCCATCTTAAATTAGAATAAAAATAAAATCATGTCTGTAATAATCATCCGAGTAGACGTTCAACAACTTCACGATGAATAGGTTTTAATTACATTTATTTGATCAATCCCCCTCAGATCCAAGTTTATCATAAAACTGATAAATATTTCTACACATTTTTAATTCTCTGAAACAATATATTTTTCAAGATCGGACACAAATAAGCGCAATAAATCTACGTTTGCCTCAAAGTGGACAAGGACAATTGGCGACGTTACTGTGTTTGAGGTTTAAGACAATATATGCGAATAATAACACGGTCTTGGCGGCTCTATAAAAATACCCCATTAGTTATTGAAATTTATCGTTTTCGTGTGAGTGTGGAGAATCTGTTGAAAGGTTTTACGAAGGTCGTTCCCTTACAAATATACCTCACAATGAATGAGCTACCTGTCAGACAGGCGAAGGAAATTAAATTAAAGGAAAGACGCTAAAACTAATTCGTAGACAAGAATGGCGAGAGACTTGACATATTTTTAACATGTAAAGGAGAACACTAAAATAGTCATCATTAGCACGTGTCCATTGACACGGTCGAACTAGAGACTGAATCCCAGACACCGAGTGTGACCATTGACCGCTATAGAAAGTAAATAGCAATAATTCGTAAGTGCGTCCTTCAAGGCCGTTCTCCTATTAACACCATAAGAAAACCGACTCTACAACACACGAGATTGGGCTGAAATCCGATAATCGCCAAAACATTCGACAGTGAAAAAAAATCACTAGTCAACCAGGTACGGGATCTTGGACCTTAGTAGTTGAAGATAGTGGCCAATTTGGTGGGATTAGGAGATTGGCCGTAGTGGTAACAGTTAGCGTAGCCTGGCCCCTCCACTAGCAGTGAAAGTGAACGGAATACGCGGAAGCGTGCCGAGCCGAAGGCATGACGCGATCGTCATTCGCTTGCAGGACGGCGCCAGCCGCGTTGAATATTCAGCAGCCGATAAAGGGACGATTGAAACATGCATGGGCAGTCGGGCAGCACGTCTGTCGGATTCTGATGGGATAGCTGGGATGTCTTGATGATGCTTTTGAAACGCTCGAGCAAATTTATAATCGCAATGCTGACGATGAACTAACTAGTAACTTGGCTAACCAGATCTAACTTGAAAAATTTTGCTCCTGTGTTTCAATGTATCTAAGTATCAGATCGATAACTAGCGATCTGTACTGATGATTTATTGCTTGCAAAAAATTTGAATATACACATAATAGTAAAATAACTAGTAGTATCAACACGGAATCATAAATCAAGAGCTGTAAAGGCGATTGACCAAGTTAAATAAGAACCATCAAAGCCCATAAAGTGAGACTTTGCTATTAGAATTTGAAACGATCCCGGATATTTATAAAAGGGATTAAAGGAATCAAGAGCAAAATCGTTATCAAGTTCAAATATATGCATGAGCTGCTAAATCTTATCTAAAGATGATCGGGCCCCGCATAGCAACAGTCAAAGCCTTTGCACAAGCACTGCTCCAGATCCGGTACCTTCGATTGTCACGGTCAAGGTCACCTGTTAATGTTTTCGTTTTTGCCAGACGCCATGTTGTTTTTTTGTCAGCCTTCGTTCGCCACTTGTGTTCGTTTGGCAGAAACGATAGACGAAGGAGAACCGCTTGTCTATGACCAAATGTTATCTTATTAATGTTTGCTACGACCTTCAGTTGTGCTTGAATTATTTTTGAATTATATAATGTTATATAACTTGATAAGCTATTCGTTGCCCTCGACATTGTTTGCGTAGATTTGGATTTGGTAGATATTCTTACTAGCCTTTTAAATAAAGGCGCAAGCTGGTGCTTTATCTAGGTACCGCAAAGAGACCTTTATCACACTAAATAAACCATATTTCTACAAAAATCTAGCCCACCTTCTTTCAATAATCAAGCCTTAACTTAAAAAACTTACTGTTCAATTTTATAATGTAAGCACTTATATCATAATAAGGTAAAAGAGATAACCAACTTGTTTTTGTCGCATCAACTAAAAATATTGTTCCAATGATCAGTTCCAAATACGTTACTTTATGATTTCCCCGTAATAATGAACACTTTTTTGCTCTACTTTTTCTCCATTACACAACTATAAAAAACAAGGGGATCTTGGCATTGATCTAAAATCGGTCTGAATGTGTACTAACCACAATGCTGACAAAGTCATAGGCCGTAACTTCCGCACTTTTTGCACCGGGTGACCGTCAGTCGAGAGGGAAAAAAAAACAATCTTATTTGGCGCGAACCATACGATGGCCGCCATTTTCCGCTCTTAATGCCGTCGTTTATTTATATTAGAATCGCAATTAGACTTACAGTTTTGCTGGCTACCGATATAAGTAGCGATTATAAATTTCAGGGCGCTACGCACAATTTATGGGTAATTTCATAACGGATATTGCACCAGCATAAGAAATAAAAGCTTTAAGTTTAAAATGTTCATGCGATCTGTGTGTTTGCTTTGGTACGGCTGAACCGATTTTAGTTTGGAGATAAACAAGCAGGCAGATGCTTCACCGACGTTTACCGGTCGCCCATGTACATCTACAAGATCCAAAGAGTGACTGGCTTAAAGAGAATTATAAGGGTTGGGAAGGAAAAGATATGGAAAAAGAAGAAAGGTGGTTTGGATAGCCATGCGGCGTCCTCACGTCACGTCAAAGCCAGCTTTATATGAGGCGTCACCGTCGAGCAGGCCGCTAGGTGCAGCAATAATAAGAAAGATGATGTGCTCTACCACTTGTAAACTAAATCTGAAGACAAGATTATAGCAAGGTGGAAGTGGATTCGTAGAAGATGGTTCATTCTTCTTGAAAATGTTTATTTTTGAGATCGTCGAAGGTACTCTTTAGTGGTTGGTACCACGCCTATATCACCGCTGGTAAAGCGGGTGTCCATAATCAACGGTCTTGTTACTTACCACCTCTATCGATTCACTATTGCCAATTACAACTTTGCCAACATAGCTCAATCTTGCTTTGAAATGCGATGTTGAAATATTACGAAAATTCTTCATGAGTCAGCACGTTTCATGACTCAGAGAACTTTATGCTTTTTCATGCACTTGAGCACAATCTCAGGGAAGCGTGCACAATAAAATGTTAACGTTCTTTCCAGGGATTAATTATGGCCGCCTTTGAGACAACTGACAGTAAAGCGCCAATAAAAGGCACGGAAATTGCATTACCAAGAGCAAAAGTGTGTTCTGTGGCTCTTATGAGCTTGAGATATGAGTTTATCTTCGAAAAAATAGAATCTTTTTCTGTTCCTTCTTATTTGATAACTTTCTTGCGTGACTTTAGAAATGACCATCTAGTTATTGAATGTTAACAATATTTACCTCTTAAGTACTTTAACTTCAAAGAGGAAAAAGAATGTATGAAAACAATAGATAAACATATACGGCTGAGTCCCACATATTTGCCACCAGAAATGTACACTCTTAATAAATAACACCAGGACAGAAAGTAGTATCATTTTAATGAAACATTTTATAGTTAATATAAATCATTCAATTACGTTTATAACATTTTAAGCAAATTGCACACGGCGGCGTTTCTTTACGATGGTCCAACGCATTATGGAAGCCTCAACTGCAATCGCAACAATAAACGGTAACCTTCGCAAAAGAAGCGAAACAAAAAGCGACGGAGTGCATCTAAAAGCAATGAGGAAAGAACGTTTCCCTTCCTCATTGGTTTAAGATCGGCCAGAAGGCGGAACTGGCGGTGCTGCCGAAAAAAACATCATACCGGAATCGAGTCTAGGGCCTTCAGATAGAAAACAAGGGCAGGCCCTTTATCGGACGATAAGGCGATAACGGCCGAAACTGGGGACAAGGTCTCGGCCCAAAGTCGGCTAAAGGTCAGTGTCGGATTTTTGTGAGGCCGACAAACATCTCGGCTTTTTTCCGTGCGGCATTGGGATGACGTCATCGCCGCGGCCGACCTTCCCCGTGATAACCGTAACACGCAACGGAAAAAATGTTGTCCGAGGCTCAGGGCACAAGATTGTTTACACAAAGAACTAGCACAGATAGATACATGGCCAGATAGTTGAAAGGCCAAAAAAGGAAAACAATTAGAAGAAATCTAGAAGAAAGGATATCGAAAAATCAGATTTTAAATAGTCACGTAACTGAAAACGCACTTTGAAGTCGTCGTTTTTTAAAGAGCATCGTATCGTGATAAATCGAGTAATATAATTGACTCGACAGGCTTTATCGACAATAACAACTGCCCGTATTTCCGCCGTAGTTGGGAAAATTCCATTGATTTTACTACTTTTGTTAAAGTTAAATGTTCTCAAAGGGAAGAAAGACCTTTTCAGACCAAATTATATTACTGATTTTAACTATAAAACGATCAGAATAGGGTGTACCAATATACGTATTAATCTTACACTATCTTCGTGGAAATTTTAATCAGTTTTGCAATGCAGTAGGTGTAGTAGGTAAAGCGGTACATAAAAATTAAGAAAAAGTATTTATTACTGCTTATTAAATTACCTACTGCTTCCGTTCCCAATGATATAGGCACTTAGTTTACAAATTGGATAGCGGAATCTCCCGTGGGACAACTATATTGTCTTAAAGATTTTTGCTTGGATTAGAATAATACGGGCTGATCACCCGATAACCATGCATCGAATGGGCATGTAAAAAGTCGGTTTTGCACCTCTTTCCAGTCATGCTACATATCCGTCCCTAAAGACTTTGAAGGTAAAAGAAATAATATCACACCTGTATCAGTGCGTACTCTTGAGCACTATAAAATTTAGCAAGCAGATGGCTGGTCTGTGATAGATTGCTCGCTGCGGTCGAAATTCAGTCAGAAGGACGATATTACTATTTATTATAATATTACATACAATTTGCACATTTGCAAATGTTACGCCTACAATGACAGTGAAATCGATATGAAGATTTACGATACATCGAACAATCGAATCGTAATCGATTACCGTTTCGATATTACCATCCGTTACAGACAAATCGGTCGCAATCACAGGCGAAAGCGAGCGGCGTGAGGCGGTATCCCGCATTGTGATTTTCATTTACCAAACGATCGTTACTTTACGCGACACGTGACAGGTTGATCGTGCGCACTAGTTATGTGGAATCGTATAAAGAAACGCCAATAAATCGAAAACAATCTGGAATTTAATTTTCTGGAATGTTCTGGAACAATTGATAGATTTACAGATGCGGATTTGTGTACGGTCCCAGTTTTCTACGTAACGGCGATTAAACACCCCCATTCAATCTTATATCATTAAATTAAATATCATATCATCATTAAATATCTAAAAATGATGCTCAATTACATTTATAAAGGCGTAACCTTATTTTACTTCTAAGCATCATAGTTTTCCAGTCAGCTTAAGTTAATTCTAATTGGAGTTGATAGCACCTTGACGATTATAAACCAGATACAGCAGTGAATATTTGTTGTTAAATAAATAAATCAATGGCTTCTTAATTAATTTTAATCAAAATTTAACGCAAAAAGATTCCGACGATATCCAAATTAAATGAAAACCTACGAAAGAATGCTCTTCGAGAGTGACTTTTGTCATACATACCTACATAAATTACATTGCAATTTCCTTGTTCAACAAATATTCGACTTATAGATGCAATTTAAGTTATCACTGAATCCACTTCGAATTCAATTAAAAACTTTAATAATTTTATTACGCTTAATTTCCCACAACTATACAAAAATTGATTTATTTACAAATGCAATGTATCCACTGCTGGTGCCGTTCGGAAAGCGGTTCGCGTTTAGAATTTTCGTATAGGAGAACCATCGATGTATGATATATTATAATTCTCATGAATATTCACGAGGCCGAAATGCAAAAGATATTATTAAAAAAAAAAACACCATTTCCGCGTATGTGTCCTCGCCTTTTACGTGTATAACGCTTAAATGCATTTCGGCATAAGTCACGAATCTCGTAAAATCATAATTGAGCAATGTTTTTCTGCGGAAAAAATGTGTTGTATTCCTTAAACACGTAAAAGATATAGCGTTTTATAAACTGCGTGTAACTGTTGAAAAGGACGGCTATAATAGCAGGAACTAGAGAACTGAAGGTCTAATGGAAACTTCCTTGTCTAGATATCAACGGTGATCCTAGACAAATAGTCGTAGCTGAGTGATAAGCGATAGAGTACTTTTGGTGCGATCGCCGGGCTCAGATATCAGATTTAATGTTCACGCAGTAGCCGAATTTCGATCATCCAATAGTAGTCAACATACGAGTTAAAAAATATTACAACAGAAGTAATTCTAGAATAAACAAGAAAAAAATATATATATATTGGTTTATTAACAGTCGTATATTCAATTTATATATTTAATATAAGAGTTGAATAGCAACATTTTCTTTCTATGGGAATATTTGAAACTGTACACTTACCCAATATCATCTTAACCATCCAATGGTTGACTGGGAGACAATGCCACTGGCATCAAGTCCGCCAACGTACCAATATTGTATAGAAAGTGTTATTAAATAAATAAATACTTCATAAGTTATAACAACCTAATCATAAGGTGGTAGAGCATAAAATCCTTCATACAGCTTTTGCTGCACTTCTACGGCCACGCTCGCCCGGGGAGGTAC
>DWHK01000072.1:0-19500 GCA_018247855.1 Graphium androcles | reverse complement strand
CTATCGCTTGTTCCGCGCTCTCGCTTGCACACTCGGCTCAGGCGGAACGTGACAATGAGTCATGCGTTTTCGTGCGTGCAGCCGACGTTCATCGATTTATAAGACGTTATCGGATGGTAATAACGATAAAAAACTTATAATATCCAGAGGAGTTGCTGATTTGAGTGAAACTTTGAGAGTAGTCTACGATTATCTCATAGACAAAACGCAAAGTTATAACTAATTTACGTTAAATAGAAAAAAAACTTACCATTTCCATCAACTTTCTCCTTTATATAAGATATAAGAACCATCAAACTTGGCGATAATACGCCTTCAAACTCCGCATCTAAAGCCTCCCAAGAATCTTCCACAACCCGGCTGAACATTGGGTATCGCATTAGCAATGGGCTCATAACGTCATTGCCTACCAATTTCTTCGGACTGGCAAGCCATTCCGCTGACGTCATATTACGCATGAAATTCGAATGCCATTTGTATATAAGCGACACATCTGCGTTACTAATGAGGTATTTATTTTTCTTCTTATCTTCGTTTATGGATTTAGGTTTTTTTTGCTCCAATGTCGCCGGTTTGAATTCTGCGAAATCTGTATCAGAGTACGACGGGAACATCTCTTGTATTTCCTCTTGAGCGATCGCTTCTTCATCCTCGTCTTCGCATTTAGATCTGGAAAATTATATATCCATATATGACATGTATTCAAGCAAAATGTTTCATAAAGGTTATTAATAAAAAACGTAAATAAAGTACGTTCAGCTTATGAGATTGCCAATGCTATTTCTATTCTATCTTTCTTCACAATATGTCTCCACCCCCCTGTTCAAACCTAGTAAAGCATAACATAACATCCTGGACATTGTGGGTGGCCATATACGCCAATTATCACTTATATCAGGTGAATCGCATTTCCCTTGCCAACTTTTGTCTGTATAAACACAGATTATATATTAACTCAAATTATACATACATCTAATAAACTAGAGACATATAAAACGATTTCGCATTTCCCTTGCCAATTTTTGTCTATATAAACACAGATTATATATTGACTCAAATTATACATACATCTAATAAACTAGAGACATAAAACGATGTCGCAGCAACGGAATCAATTATGTTTTACAGTTACACCAAACTTTGACTCCTTTTATCAGATAAAAATATAAAAACAGTAACATGTCCAAAACTGTAAAATACTAATAAATGGCAATGGCATTTACTAGATAAGTTTTAGCAAAAGATTTAATAACCGTTTAAAACATGTAACACATGAAAAGTTGGGTACACTCACTAAGTAACATAAAAATACATAGCAAAGGCTAAATGTAAAAGCCCTTAAAAATATGAAACGCAGCGAAAAGTTTGAAAACAAACTTACTTAGTAACGTATAAGGCTTCGTCGTCTATTTTCTTCATCTCGATATCCCGCCGCTGATTCTCCCATGCGTTCACAATCGCGTCCAACGTCGTGGTGACAGCACCGAACGTCACTTTGTCAACGTTCTCCATAGCTGTGCAGTGCATGTTTAACTCCGACAAGTTCATTTTTAATGCTCTGTGGAAATGAATAGAGAACATTAAACCACTATAAAACTGACATGACAAATCTGAATCAAAAACACCCTTAAAATGGGCACTTTAAATGATAACAGTATTACTGCCAGACATTTTTTTTTCTTTTTTTTTCAATTGATATACCAATCTTTATGACCGCTCATAGCATAGCCACATACCGCTACGCAGATTGCAATTCGAAGTAAGAGCTGGATGTAAAAAAAATCTGCTTACTTCCCTTATACTCTTATAAAACATAACATCATACAAGTAGGTCTTGCTACACTTATCGGCCTACTCGATCGGGCAGGTATCACCGACTCACGCCTAAAATCAGCGTAAAATAAAGTACGCTTGTAAAGTTTCCAGGTAGTTATTTCCGTTATCTTCTTATTCTACTCTTTTTTCTTTTAAAATCTTACTATCATCTCCTACACAATGATCTATTTTCTTTAAAGTTGGCAACGTAACCTTTCTCCGGATATTATGACTCCGGATGTCAGATGACCGGTTGGTGCTGTTGCTAAGATGTTGGCTTCGGCATCGCAGGTCGTGGGTTCCATTCTCACTCGTAACAAATATTTATATGACCTACAAATAGTTGATGCAGATCTGGGTGTTTGTACATGTGTAATTTATGTTTTTAAACGTTCTTGTAACAATAGATCTTATCATAATGGCAGCATTAAAAAAAACATAACAAGTTATGGCGGGCAATGGGTGCTATGACTCAACATCAAGTTGAACGTGTGCTCGATTACCAACTTTTTTTTATAAAACAAACTTGCGTACAATGTGCGAGTTCGGGTTTGCTACGTTTTCACAACGGCCAAAATGTTTGACGAGAACAATTCTATGGTCTACGAATAATTAAAATGGTACTAATAGGCATGTTTAATTATTGGTGAAAATATATCACTACGTACTGATACTAACCAGATTAACGACTCTAATATATACTAACATCAGCGTGAATCTCATTATAGGGAACTTATCAAATAGGCTCAGAACAGAACATTATACTTACTCCAAACATTCTATTTCAGCGCTGATAGAGTCTTCGTTTTTAGTTCCCGCACTCTTTTTCAACATTTGCATAAAAGATGACGTCACGAATCTACACAAGTGCTTCTCTTTGCCATCCCCAGGAATCATATTCGGATACAACATCAGCTCCGTTATTGTTTCATTTAACATCGAGCCTTTCTCTATTTTGACTATCATCTCTCTGGCCAAATCGTTTAGATTGGTTACGCTGTATATTATCCGTGAAACGGACAACAAAAGAGGTTTTGCTAAGTCAGGGAACGCCTCGGAATAGGTTTTTTCAATACTCTTATAGAACGCGTCCACTGAGTGCAACCAAGTTGTCGATTCTCTTATGACAGTATTCCCCTTGTGCATAATGTTTTTATCGATCTTTCCGGATTGTAGGTTGTTGTAGAGTGAATTGCATGTTTCCATCAAGTTTGAAGATATAGCCGCAATTGTTTTCTCGGACATAACTGACTTCGTGAAGTGCTTGCAATCCTGTTAACCATTTGAATGGAAATATTAGAAAGGTATAAAACATATACAAATTTATCGACCAAGGTTTGGAAAATCTACTAAGTGTGTAATAAAATAAAACGTCATTATGTGCAATGCTTGCAATTATTGTTGATTATTTTTATTTTATTACTTCTATACTTAGCTACTACGAAATATTATTAATACAGGAAATATAAATAATATATTTTTATATGTCAACAAATATTATCTTAATTGCTTTATAAAAATATTTCTTTAGCCACGGTATTACACTAGTAAGTTTGCGATGCCTACGATAACATAAAAAGATAAAACCAATGTATATATCTACAACAAATATTATATTATGCAATATATACGATTATATTTTACCTTAGCGAAGCTTCCGTATGAAGGTTCGTTCGGTCGAAAAGTGTTGCCTGAAGCGTACTTAAGCACTTCTTTTGCAGTTTTCTCTTTTAATTGCGCGAGTATTGCGCAATAGGGGTGTACTTTATCTAATCTTTCCTTATTTTCCGTCAAACTCCGAACGGGTACTTGTACACTGCTATCAATCTCGGAGTTCTCTAATATACATCCAGAAACAACGCCATTCATATAATACACGCTTAGTAAAGCATCGAACATTTTTACATCTTCCTCGATATATTGAACCTTCAAGCGATGTTTCTCCACGTGGTCAATTGGACTGATCTCGGCTATAATCTTTACAAATGCAAAGCTTGTCAATACAGACAATTCGGCAGTCAATATTTTTATCTCGAGATTCGATCCGATCCCTTCAGTACTTTCTTTCACCAGTCTTATGAGTTTTTCATGGACTTGCGTAACTTTTGTTAACATATCGACTAAAGCAACGTCGTTTTTAAAATAGTCGTTTACGTGAGAGTCATTGACGTGTATTTTTAATGATTCTGAATCAGTATTCATTTTATCCCGTACAAAAGATTTTATATGATTCATCAGCTGTTCGAATTTCTTCGATTCGAATTCGACATCGGATTTGCTGTAAATTCAAACCACCCACATTATTAATCAATTGTATCATATAATAGATTTCACTATAAAATATCGCAGAATAAATTAGAGACAAAACAGTACAAGGACAGAAGAACAGTGACAGAATAAAACCATATAGTTCTGTTTATACAGTTTTGTCTTCTTCTGATTTGTTCGACTACGGATAAAATATGAATAAAATATATGCATCGTAAAAATAAAATGTCTCTGGTATGGCTAGGCTAGCTATAAGTAAAGCAACAGCATATTTTGAACTGCTGAGCAAAGGCCTCCTCTAAACATAGGGTACAGGGTATCCACCACGCGGCCCCAGTGCGGATTAGTAAACTTCGCACATTAGATATACAGCTTTCCTCGCGATGTTTTCCTTCACCGTCATGGCTAGACAAAGACTTCATACAATTACCCTCAATTAGTAATTTAACGTAAAATATTTAGATAGTATAATAGCGCGATACAACTAATGAAAGTTTCTTTTTTTCGTTTAACTTACAGTTTTAAGTGAGCAGCGATATCCAACGCTCCTATATTCTTCCAAAGAACGTTAAGTAGAGTTTCCAATTGCATAGAATATTCAACTCGATTCCTCAATGATACTGATTCATACGCCAAAACGTGACGAGATTCTGAAAATTTGAACATTTGAATAGTATAAGTCATACATAAAAATTATAATTTGCCTTTTTTTAGTTTATAAAATTGCCAAGCTTGATCAAAATTGTAAATCGAGGTTTTTTACGCTGTACTTAGACTTGACTTTGAATACAGAAAAGTAACATTAATTATTTCTTATATTTAATTGTTATGTTTATGTATAACTAAGACTTTTATTTTTAAAAATATTTATGAATTATTTGTAAAAAGAAAATTGATTTAATTTTTATGCACATGGTTAACCAAAAATTCTTTTTAGTTTCTGTCGAACAATAAACCATGTATGTCTTCAAAATTGATTTACCTTTCTCGTCAGGCGAAATAGTTAATTTTTGAACATAGAATGGCATTAGAGGTAGATTAGTTGACACTTTCTTGGTGTTAGAAGGAATGTCTTGGATTGTATCCTCTTGGGATACTACAAAGTTTGGATTCAAAAAAGGTAAAGGATACACTACAGGCGAGTGGACTAGCATTTTGTATAATTCATCCATTATCCTAACGGGTATCGAAGATATCCTGAAATATAAAAAATAAACAAATTGTAAATAAATATAAAGACAATATCAATTATAATAAATAATTGGTCGTTACTTACCTTTGATAGTCTACATCTTTGTTATTGATTAAAATATAATGAACTAGTTTTAGAAGACCTAACAATGCTGGCGGGAATCCTTTAGTCTTTTTACCTATGCTAACAAAATATTCCATTACGTCTTTAAAATGATTAGACAATCCATTGCTTCCATCGTAAGAATTTAATTTGCCCACAATATTCAATAAGTCTGATCTTATAAGGCAAAGCATGCGTTGCATAACATACAAATGTATTGGCAAAAGTTTCACATCCCTTGCTTGCACTAAGCCTTCTGCATTTTCTGTAATCTTTGATATAGTGTCATAAATCATTTTGAAATCAATGCTTTCAGGAACATCTATTATAAAAGACGGATCTGCGACGGTGCTAAGATTAGAATAGAGTTTTGAGAATTGTCTATGAATAGGCTGGCTCATATCTAAGGTTAGAGATTTGATTGTTTCATTTCTTTGAATGCAAAGAGACTGTTCTGCCTCATTTTCATATAACTTCGGTTGGCCATATAACTTCCGCAGCTTTTTGCTTAGTTTGAGCATAGTTAACGAATCATTTTGCTCGGCTAAGTTCATCTTTTTCATTTCAGCATTAAACCTCTGCAATGCATTACGATTGCTTGGTAGTTTGAATAATTCTCCTAGTAAGAATTTTTGCAACCATTTTGTATGTACATTTAGTAATGGTACGATTTCTTCTTTTAAAATTGGAGCTCTTTTGTTCTTTGCCATAACAAAGATAGGCTTTAAACAGATCTTTATTAAACGACTACGCCAGTTCAAAAGCTTAATTATTTGACAAATAAATTCATCATTACAAGAATCCTTTGCGGATTCAATAGCATTGATTATTTCATTATCGACATATTGAAGATACGTTGTGCAAGATTTTAATATTGGATACTCTGTGAAATCATCAGTTATGTTTTTGGAAAGAACAGCTTTAGAATACTCAAATGCTGAAAATTGTTTTTCAATATTCATTGTTTCATTTAAAAACTTAAGTAATTCGTTATATAACAGAATCAATGCAGAGTTGGATTCATGTTTGTCTTTAATTTCCTGATCTTCAGATTCTGGATGAAATCTTTTATGTGTCAAAGAACTAGCATAGTCATATGCTATATCATTCATTTTGCCAATCAAAGGCATTGTTGCATTGTTGCTTTCACTATTTTTCTTTATTATATGATGTAAAACTTCTAGAACTTGACTGGGACATTTCTGATAAGAAACCAATATATTGAATGTGGTATGCAAGCCGTCATCGATTGATGTTATTGTATTCAAGTGCTGTGTAACTGGGAATGCGATTTGTTTGCCGATTTCATAGATGGAATTAGTGCATAACCCTTTCACAGATGAGGTATGAGTTAGGTTAGTTGAATAAATTTCATTATATTCTGCCTTCTCGATTTCCTTCTCCAAAGCTTTCAACATTGTGTTCTTCATTTCGGCTAATGCAACATTAATGTTAGATATAAAATCACTTCCAGTCCTTGGTTTTATATAAACGTCGGAGAAACTATTTAATAATGCGGTTTTACAAGAAATACCGCGGACGAGTTGCTGCCATGTCAGGTGTGAGGCTTGTATTAAATGTGATATTGTTGGTCTGTCAAGTCCTAAAATATAAAAAAAATATTAATTACAACAAAATATTGTCATACATAAAAGTATTGTATACATAGAGTGGGCAAACCAAGCAAAAAATCATCCCATTGATAGAGAGAAAGGATGAGAATGAACTCAGACTCGTTTCAAATCGTAGAAAATAAAACTCGAGTTTCGCGCCAATAATCTCAAGAGCCGATCAAACACAAATGTTTAATTGCATCCATCATTAAGAAGAATAAGAGAATAGTTAATCCAAAATAAATTTATTCGTATTGCGTCTAAGGCAAAGTAGTATCGTATATATTTAAACAATTATATAAATAAATATTTCATAGATATTTCCCAACATAACGCTCAAACAAATCTCAATCATTTCAACCCACTGTTGGTTAACTTGGTTAACGTTGGTTAACCCACGTTGGTACTGTATTATAAAGCTTTAAAAATATAAATATTCTAAAAGCATTACATAGATATATATGAGATACATATAGTTTATGTGTGTTCTATCTTTTGCTATCAACGTGGCTTGATTATGACTCGTTTTTTCTATTTATGCAGAGTATACTGCACAAATAGAATAAATTAAAAAAGAACAAAAAAACTCCTCGTTTATTCTATGTAGACGCAGTCCCGGATCTAGGGACGGACAAACCTTGGCACTCGCCCCGGATGCTAGTTTTAGGGGGCGCCAAACTCATAATATAATATGAATAAAAATAAAAAACTTTTTCCACAAAGCGCCTAGCATACGAAAGCCTTGTTGGTTGACTTGTAAGAAAAAGGAGCTACACTACAAGTTAACTTGTGCAGCAAAGCACTAGTGAACTTGTAGACTCGAGATGCGGATTTGGGATTTGCTGTATCAACAATTGACGTCTTTTTACTCAAACTAACGTAATTTAACTATTAAAAAAGCTGTTCCTTTAAGTTTTTGCAATACTATATTTGGGAGTTCTTTAAGTTATTTATTTGAAACGCTGGAAAAAGAGGCGCCAATCAACTTTCTGCCCCGGTTTGAATAAATCATAGATCCGGGGCTGCATAGAGGTACAATATATTAATTACAGAAATTTAAGAAGGCGATAGTACGCTTCAAGGTTTGCAATACAATATACGCACCAATAAAATAAACCATTCTCACCTTGGATAAATGCTGTCATCAATTCATGGCACTTAATGCACACAGAATAATACTGTTCAGGGAGACCACTAGAGGAAAGTAATGCTACTAAATCCAAATACGGCACTGTGTCGGATAAACTTATTTCCCAGTCATCAGAACGAAGAAGGAATAGCTCAACGCCTCGGTTTCTCATTGCTCTTGATATTTCGCCGTATTTCGGATCCATTGTGAAAAAGACTCTGAAGTTTGGATGCGGTTTAATTTCACTTATTTCTCCTCTCTCCGGTATACTAAGTACACCGTTTTGTTCCAATAAGCCATTTAACCGATCCAATACAGCGGCTGATGTCAAATTGACGTTATCAAGTAAAAGCCACGACCCATCCATCAAAGTTTTAACGAGTAATGAATCAATCCATTCAAATTTGCCTCCCGCATTCACAGACGTCATTTTAACTTTAAGCAGCAAATTATTCAATTTTTGAATATTCTTCCGCACTTTGTTGCAGAATTCCGTCTCTAAGCCCCATTCCAATAGGTCGTTGCAATGTTTCAATAAGAATTCTATTTTTGCAATGAAATTTATACTACCATCGCTATTCGGTGTTTGGTCATTCACAAAATCAGATTGAAGACTTTTGTAATGATGCAAATTGCTGAATAATTTATTTGACTTCCATTTGTCATCTTTCAAAGTCAACCATAAATTGCGTACCGTGCATTGTGTCAGTGTATCTATTTCGTCAAAGATGTTTTCTAGATTTCTATTATAGTCTACTTGTTCGAAACCGCCCAAAAGATCGGAGACGTCCATAGCTGACGTCACAGGAACAACATACAAATCATGTCCCGCCAAATCTGCTAATATTTGAATCACGCTACTTTTGCCTGTCGAAGTAGCTCCCACTAATATTGTCAACCAATTCATTTTGATATTCTGAGCGACAGCCTTTAAAGTCGACATTTGATTGCGTAACATCAATAAACTTGACTCCAATGAGCGTCTATTTTTGAATGCTTTCTCTTTATTTCTCTTTAACCTAACGTCGCCTAATATAATCTCGTCGTCATTTATTGCTAATTGTGGATGTATATCACTTCTTGGATAGTCGGGACAAAATATTTCGTCGTAAATTTTTGTCATTTGATTTTTGTCTTCAATTGTTCTCATCCTATTAATATAAAGCATGTCAACGAACTTTCCCGGCGCTACCTTATTACCCGCGTTTAAATCCATAATCAAGGCTTCACACCATCTTTGTATATCTCTTAAATTCATTTCCCAAGGGCCTCCTCTATGACCCCAAGTTTGAAGAACACTAACTTCATGAGCAACTTTACAATTAAAATTAACAATTCTATGTAATATGTCTTTAGGAAGTGTTGAATACTGTGATTCAACAATATAAATAAGATCTTCTTTGGTCAAAGTATCGATATATACTTGAGTGAAACGATTTAAAAATGATAAAGGTAGTCCTCTCCGAGCTCCGCCTTGTTTGAGGGGATTTTGACAAGCAAATAATTTTGTTTCTTTCCTGACCTTGAATGTCTTACCCAATTCGGGAATGTAAACTTCACCTCTGTGGTCTAAGCAAGCATTTAGGCCCTCCAAAACTGGTTGCGGTGCTAAATTAAGTTCGTCGAGTAATATCCAATCTCCATTTTGCAGAGCACTCAAAAATGCTCCTTCTTTGAAAACAAATGAGCCATCTTCAGCAGGGAGGTCGGTACCGAATAAATCTGTAATGTCCTGTGAAGGGAAATACCATGTTTAGCATTTATTTTAAAGTTTGTGGGCAAAAAGAAATTTTTACAAAAGAGAAAAAAAGAACTTACAGTTTGATCACTTAAATTGATCCGAACCACTTTATGGCCTGAAGATTTTGCCAAAGCTGTTACTAAGCTGGTTTTTCCGACTCCAGGATTTCCTTCCAAAAGAATAGCTTTATTTAACTGCAGCCCTCGTAATAACCTAAGTGTATTTGATGCTGTTGTCGGTGCAGTGAACGTAAATTGCTGTTGAAGATCGACTTGTGTCATGTGTGGTCCGATGTCGATGAAAAAGGGTTTAATACCAAATTTAGTACCGTCGAATTCAGCATTCAAAACTAAAGACTTGGCACTTAACAAATCTTTTAAATTATCTTCATACTCGTTGCCGATTGATCTTATTTGGTTAAGTAGAAAGTCGACTGCTGATTTTCTTAATATGGCTAAAGCTTCAAGGTCAATATGTCCAGTTAACGCCGTTCCGAAACAGTCCAAAAATGTCATACATGCACCATGTACGTAAGCTTCAGAAACATCTAACAGCTCTTTTGCAACTGATACATTTATAAATTGAATCCATGACAACAGATCACGTATACTAAATGGGAATTTGTTCGTCACTTCCGAATTTTTCAACCAAGCCGTAAATTCTAAGATAAAACTACCGATACCCGATGTACCATCTTCTTGATTGCCCAAAGCAATTCCTTTACCCACGCTCTTTTCTAGAACTTGTAATAGATCTTCTCTTGAAGTAACATTGTCACACCAAATTTCGGTGAATCTATTTCGCAAGGCAGGTGATAATTCCTTCTTGCCGAAATCTCCACCCGGATTCATGGTACCAATAAAGTGAAAATTTTTCACTGCAGTAACGACTACTATATCTGATCTATCTTCCATTCCTTTCTCGGCCAATACTAATTGTCTCTCGGGTTCCAACAAGGAGTTCAATCGTTCCAAAACGCTGTCATCGGCCAACGATATTTCATCGGCTAGGAACATATGACCCTTCTCCATCGATAAAATTAGTGGCCCATCTACCCATTCAAATAACCTACCGTCATTTTTATAATTCCGTACTGGTCGTAAACCACCTAAGAAATCTGAACTTTCGGTGTGCATATGACAATTCACTGAAAGAAGATTTGTATTACTTATAGCAGCTAGTACTTGACATATCGTGGTCTTCCCACACCCAGTTTCACCTACAAGTAAGACTGGTTCGTCGAACACAAAAGCTTTGGCAATTAAAACAGCCAATCTTCTCATATTGTGCGTCCAGACAACATGCGAAAACTCGATGACTTCATTATTAAGAATTATCTCTAAAATAGACTTTGTTACAGGCGACGTATTCTGGTGAAGGCTGAATAAATTTTCCGGAACTACTTTTCGTTTAATATGTTTATCTATTACTTCTTCGATAATGAACCTCTCGTCTGCCTGACGCACTTTACCAGCCAATATAAGGTAACCTTCGTCAGCGATATGTTGATCCCAATCATAAAACTTATCGTTAGTCAATACTTCTTTGGAGGCGTGTTTATATCTATTACCCCATCTAAATAGGTCTCTAAGAGTGATGAAGCCGTCTTTTCCTTGTACCGCGGCTGAACCCCGTCGCCTAACTTGCAAATCTGCCATAACTGCAATCATCTTTTTGCTATAAGTAGGAGGCACATGACATCTTTGATGTAAGATGGTCTCTAGTTCAGACTTTGGGATTTCATCAAAATGAAGTTCGACAAATCTGTTACGGAAAGCCCTCGACAACATTTTTCTCCCACCGTACAAGCCTGGGGGGTTTTGCGTGGCGAAAAGCATAAAATTTGGATCAGCTTTAATAACATCTTGTGTCTCTGGTATGAATAACTCGCGATTATCATCAAGCACACGATTTAGAGCCTCCAGCACATCACTGGGGGCTAAATTCAATTCGTCTAAGATAATCCAATAGCCTTTTCTCATAGCCTCTACTAGTACACCTTCTTTAAAAACTAAATTGCCACTTGAATCTGTCGCATATGATCCAATATATTCTTGTAAATCGGTGTGTTCGTGATTATTAATTCGCACACAATAATTTCCAGAAGCCTTAGCAATGTAAGAAATTAGAGATGTTTTTCCAACAGAAGTATCACCCTGCAATAAAACAGGCAGGCGACCAAGTGAAATAATTCTAGCTATATCTCTTAGATTTTTCCTGACTGTTGGCGTTAAAATGTATCCGTCGGGAATATCAATCTCTAACTTTCCTTGTGGAATCCAATGTCCTTCAAAAAGCAAGTACGTTTTTCCTTGAACTTGAGGTTCTGGTATAACTTGGTTTAAAACAGTTTTAACATTCTTCTTGCCTATTACGGCTCTGAAAAATAAAGTATTATATTTATTATCGCCTGTAATTGTGAAACATTTACAAATAAGTCTAGTTCTACTGTAATTTGTAAACTGTTTTTAGAAAGTATGCTTTCGAAAAATTAAAACGTGAAGATTATACTAACGCGACCAAATATTTTGAAGCGTTAAAAGCAATTCAGGTGAATAAACTTACTTAGCTACCATGGCTTCGACTTTTGGGTGCGACGATCGATCCAGCTGAGTAAGAAATGAGAGACAGAATGCTTCAAACAGAGATCTAGCCACTGTTCCACATTTCGCTTTGGCCGCTGCTGTCAATGCACGACACAGCGTTCTTAGAGAATAATGTGGAGCATTTCCTAAAATAAATAAGAATAATATTAAAAAATGTGTTAATGACTGAGGTACAAAATATGATATCGCTTTCAAAGTATTTACCAGCTCCATCGATCAGGTTTAATTTCGCTTCTTTCTTAATAGTAGAATAAAAATTGTAAATAGCTTCCAGAACGGCACCACTTAAATTCATGTGATACAAATAATCTCCAATGAGAAGTATCAAGTCATTCCTCTCGGTCAGCTCATCAACAAAAAATTCTGTAAAACGATTCCTTAAGCCAACTGGTAAGTCTTTTTTACCAACATCCGTCGCTGGATTCATGCATGCAAATAATGTAAAATTTGGATGCCGTTTAATGGGAACTTTGTCACCCTTTTCCAATAAATCGATGCTTTCGTTTTTGTCTTCCAACAAGCCGGCCAAGCACTCCAATATTTCGGCTGATGCCAAATTGATTTCGTCAAGTAACACCCAATGACCTTCTTGCATTGCTTTTACCAGAGAACCTTCTATAAAAGCAAAAGTTAATCTGGTAGCTGACTTTACCTGTTGTTCAAGCTTATTAAGTTTGTGGCCAAATGTAAGCCAACGTTTTAGTTTCTTTTCTTTTCTCTCTTTAGATAACCTATTGACGGCAGCTTTGTGGCTTTGGTTCATCAGAGTGACAAGTGCTGTCCAATTCTCCGTTTCGTAGGAAGTTTCTATGTGACCAAGGAATTTTTGATTTTTATCTACATTGTAGAAACTTTTGAATAGTTCAAGGAACTCGTTTTTAATAGGTCGTATAACAAATTTCAGATCGACTGGTTTGTAGCCACCGAGCAAATCTGCGGAATCAGATTGTTGATTCATATTGATAACTACTAACTTATGGCCAGTTTGTCTTGCTAGGTATTGTACTGAAGAAGTTTTACCAGTACCGGTTTCACCCACTAAAAGTACCGGCTCATTAGCTGTGACACAGCAAGCAATGCGCTCAAGCAAACAGGCAGATTGTCTTGTGAAAGAGAACACTTCTTGTTTATTTTCGAAGTTGATAGTTTCTAAACTTTTCTCCACTCTAGGCACTTTCGCCCGGCCAACATCTAATGATGTCGGATTCAGGGAAACATTTGGCTTGTAGTGTTTACAATAAAATTCAGATTTCGTTTCTACTATACCCAAGCAGGTTCCAACTTTCTTGGCTAACTCTAGCCTATGAACAGGCGATGATACTGAACAAGTGAAAATATCTAAAGCGTCTTGCAATACCTTCAAAGCCGATTCAGGACTCGACACATCAAATCCCACTACTGCCCGGGAACACCATTTCATTAGATCTCTTGTTGAAATGAGTCTAGTGCCTCTTAGTAACATCATGTTTGTTTCTTTATCTGTATTCGTAACAGTTTCAGTTGTCTGTAATGAGGTATCATGGCTGCCTACAGAAAACATCATAAATACTTCAATAATTCTATGACAAATTGTAGATAAACTTGGGTACAAGGCATGAATAATCTCCGCGAGCTCAGATCTCGATAAGGGCTCCACATTAATTTGAGTTAAATGCCTTTGTAAAAGTGTACTCGAATTTGACATCTTCTTTTGGAATCCATAGTTTGTAGTAACCGTCCTAAAACATATGCTTTGTTGTATGCGAAATTTTAAATAAATCTATAATAATACACTGCCCATATTCAATATAGCTTGAGAAAGAATAATAATATTATTCTTTGTGACTAGTGCTTTTTATACATAGGTTTACTTTGTTGTTTAACATAACATCACAGTAAAATTAAACCTACATTTACCTTTGTGTGACAAATAGTTGAAAACCAGGTGTTACTGGTAATGCATCTCTATAGCCAGGCACGCAAAGTGTATTTCTCTCTAAAAGCGAGCTAAGTGTTGATGCTACATCTAACGCAGCACAATCAATGTCCTCTAAAAGCAGCCAATGACCATTTTGTACAGCCTGGAATACAAATCATAAGCATTTTAGTAAGCATTTATATTATTAAGACTGTTAACATTACTATCATATGACATTAATGTTATTTGAATTGTTGCTAATCAAATATATGAGCATTTACTTAAGCATATATTATTTCATCATTACCACATTAACTATATAATATAATATATAGTTAATGTTGTAATGATGAAATAATAACAATTTTTTTCTTTATTAAATAATAGTAGGATAAAACTGACCTCTGTAAGTACACCAGGGCTCCATATAAATTCACCAGGCACATCGGTACATTGGTGAGACCCAAGCAACATTCTAGAGTCAGTTTGATCGCCCAACTGAACTTTCTTGAATGCAGAGCGTTTTCTACCAGTAATTGCAGCTAAATGCTCCACAAGACAAGTTTTACCAGAACCCACTGGCCCCATCAGAGAAAGAGCTTTGCCTTAAATTAAAAACAAAAAGTTTGTCATATAATAGAAAACCACATACATTTTGCATTTATACTTGATGAAGTTAATAAATTGTTATTTTTATGTGATGAATCCTCTGGTACATGGAATATAAAAGGCTTAACCGCAAATAAGCAAGAACTTGAGGTATTTATTTACCATAAACAAAATAGATGTTTTAGTAATCGCTGGAACAGGCCAACCAAAGAGAAACACCAAAAAGCAATTAAAATTAAAGGCTACAATATATGTTATACCAACCATCCAGATGGACATCACATGTTGGAGCAGCTGTGATAGTCAAGGAAAACAAAAGACACCATATCTTCCCAAAATTCAAACATGGACACATAAAGGCTGCTGTAATATCAATGAATGATTGGCAGATCCAGATGTCATCAACTTCTTTATCAGTAAAAGAATGTCAAATATAAAAGCAAAATCATGTCTAAAAGGATCCTCGGATTGTGATATGCAAATTAAGTTTCACAATCATCGGGACTGAACCATGTCAGACTCTATATAATAATAAAACTGACTATATAGAAGAAAATGCCAACATTTGCACACCCTTTAAAAAAGAAGACAACATAGAAGACACTGCGTGGTGTATCACCAATTTAAGTTAAAAATCAGCCTAGATGTTATCCCCATATGTAGAATCCAAACCACAAAATCATTTACATTAATATCAAAAGTTATCGAAAAACTAGTCCTAAGGCACCTTTTTCCAGTACTCAAACAACAAGAAATAACACCTGACCACCTATTTGGATTTCGTGCACACCAGGAACGACTGAACAAATACAACCACCGAGTAGCTCACACAATATGGCAAGAACTGGAGAGAAAAGAATATTGCTAGACTGTGTGTCCCTCGACATACAGCAAGCCTTTGACCGAGTGTGGCAGAAAGGCATTTTATATAAGCTAAAATTATACCTTACAAATACTGAGTCCTATCTATAAAACCGAATATTCCAAGTTAAATGCGAAAATTGTCTCTCATCCATCCTCCAATTTTTGAATATTTTGAAACCTTCCAATATATTGAAACCTATTTGGATATATGGCATACAGCTCTTTGGGGTTCAGCCAGTCACTCCAATATAGAAACCTCCTAGCATTTCCAGAATAAAGTGCTGAAAATTTTGAGCAATGCACCACAGATCACATTGAACACAGAAGCACAAATATCTTGAAATCCCAACAGAGAAAAAAAAGGTCTTCTATGAACCATAAACAAAGACTGGAATGATACAAAAATCAACTAGCTGCAAAACTTACACATACTAATAACTGCATATTTCGTCTAAAAAGAATGTGACTAGCCTCAATCTAAACACATAGGAAATAAAGAAAATTAGAGTTGGCACATCCTGGATGTGCACTCTCAAAAATATCTAATGTAACATCCCATCTGTATAACTGTAGAGTTGAATGCAGGTAGTTAAAAATGATAAATACACAGAATAAATTTCCATAATTTTAAGTCATTTTGTTTTAATTAAGGTGATACAATAATTAAAAAATTTGGGTATTTGTATGATAGATAATAAATTTTACAAGATATGATCAAAAATGCCTATTTTAGTTTAAAATAAGCCGAAAGCTTGGTTTAACTGTAACTAGATGGCACAAATTGATGCAGAATAGGAAAATGAAATAATACATGAAGTTATAGTCTTGAACATTACTTTATAGTATTATTTTAATGGTAATAAGCAGTACAAAGTTAAATAAAAATACGCGATTTAGATAGCAAGTATCAGTGTATTTTGTGATGAATGAACTCAGGAATATTTATGAAATTCACTATATGATAATATCTTAAATTTATAAGTAAAAAATCTAAAAAAATAGCGTAAATTTTTAAGCATATAGTGTGAATGGAAATGTATAAGATTTGAAATACTTAAACTTTTATAAATATGGAGTACAGAATGCTAATACAAAAAGAATTAAAAAAATTACAGCTGAATGGCAACCAATGTGCATTGACTAGTTTTTTCTTGGACCTGTCATTTTCCACAGGGGGATGACTCATTGATTTATGATGTAAATAAGTATGTTGATGTTTTACTTGAAAACTTCTATAGATTTATTTTGTAGGGGCGAATGTTATGGGTTAGCATAACTCTGTTTTCGGTAAGAGCAATTGGGCACTTTTGAGATGGGGAAAAACCACTGCACTCGCTCGACCAGCAGACATACATTGAAAACTTCTTTTCTTTATTACTAATAAGTAATAGTTTGTTTAAAATATTTACTATCAACAAAAAGATTATGACAAGTTTGTGAAGCTACAAAGTTTTCACTTCTGACATTTTTTTTTTACATTTAACTCAATTTTTACTGGTGCACCAAAGAAAATCAGAGTTTCACAGTAGTTCAGAAGGGAAAGCCAAGTAGACTTCCAAAAAGCTTGATATCCTGGGTTTAAGGCAGTATTTCATGCTGTCTACTAATTTGCAACTTTACAAATCATTGATTGGACATATAGAATACTACAGTTTATATTTCTTGTAGGGGGCACCTTAACATATGTCATAGTTTAGCACAGAAAATGTTTAAATAAATATTATTAAATATTTCTAATCTTTACAAGTAACATTTATTAAACTAATAGTTCACAGTGAACCTCAGAATTACTTTGTTTCTTGAAAATTTTTCACATTTATTTAAATATTTTATAAAGTACTAAATCAATTTTGATATCCAACATACTTAAAAATTGTATGAATAGACCGGGTTAGATAATTTTTTAAAAAGAAAAAAATAATAGTAGGTTGAAATGCATTAGAAAAGGAAGAGAATATAATAAAGATGAAAGGAAAAAAAAATTACAGGCAAACTGAGGTCGGGAAGGGGGAGTTTTTAAGGGTAAAAACGGCTTATGTCGATTTCCGGCAAAACTACAAGTCCTATGGAAAAAAGTTAAATGGCAAAATTGTAAGTAATAAAAAGATCTACAACTTTTGTGTTTACACTTTTTTCACATAACTTCAAAATTTATGTAAAAATACAAATAACCATGTTTTTGGTTTTTTATTTTTATCTTTTACACGAAATAATTTTTTCCACGAATTTTAATGAAAATTTAACTTTTTATGTCCCAAACACACTGTAATTTTTTGGTTTAAACATTTATTTTTTCACCTTATTTTGAATTCATATCGAAAAAGCATCCTAAAAATTCTCAACACAAAATATAAGTTTTTTTAAACAAATCTGTGGACATTTTATTCATTGAAATCTCTACTTTCTGATGGTGTAAAAGAATATATATTACTATGGTAAATGTTTTGATAAAATGCACAGAAACGAAAAAAAACTCGAATCTGAATAAAAGCTGGTGTCAAAGTATCAAATATTTTGTATTTATTGTCAATTCTTTTCTGGCTAGACCCCACTAAACTATTTAAAGCTGCTTATTTTATTTCATACACTTGCTTATAATCTCCCTTATTACAGGTTATACAAACAGATTCATCCATACTAATAATTTGGAAAGACAAAATAAAATTAATAAAGCCTATACAGTTTTATCATGAGTATAAACTAAATTTGTTTCTGCAAAATAAACAAAATTATTATTTTTTAATTTTGTACTAAAATATCATTAGATTTTAATTTTTTAGGTTATGTTATGTTAAACATACTATTTATGAAAGAATATATTATTATTTTTTTTTAGAGCTGATTGATACAGATTAAAATACAGGTAATATTTACTTTGCTATGTAGATATGAAAAGTTTCTTTTAAAGTAAATTTGTTACAGTTCTCTTAAAGTAACTCAGCATGTTTTTTATGAACGATGTTCTTCCTTTTCCAATGGGTTACATGCTACTATTTTTTTTTTTACCATTTTAAAGGTTTCTGCCCTGGTCTAAAAAGCTAGTAAATATTGCTTTATTATAAATTATGGTCATCTTTTGCTCACGATTGTTTTTTTTTTAGATATATATACGTAGTGGGTTCAAATAGTGGCCGGAATTAGGGTAAGAAGAATAATTTTATTTTTTTGAAATAAAAATAGCAGTTATTTGAAAACTTCATAGACTAAAAATTTGTCTACAATTTTTAAAAAATCCACCGTGCGAAAACGAGGCAGATTAGCTCGTAATAATAGTATGAAACTTTCACCATTCGATGCGAAATCGTTTGTAGATGGTTTTAAGCTTGAATTAATAAAAAAGATTAACTGTAAATAAAATTCATCAATATTTTTTATTAACTTATGATAAAGTTTTTTACGTTCAGCAACCAGCACGTTGCTGGGGACGTATGTCTATAAACGTATTTTCGACAAAAGTACAAATTGAGTTTTGTTTCAGTCGAGTTTGATATCTTTAATATATAGTTAGCCATTCAACGATACGACTATAAACTTTTAATTCTTTTTTTTGACCGACTTGTGCACAACGACACGTTAAAGGAACAAAATAAAAAAAAATATTCATAAAATAAAAAAAATATCAAGACAATTATGCCGCCAATGCAGTCTAGTGACGAGAGAAACA
>DWHK01000071.1:0-19561 GCA_018247855.1 Graphium androcles | reverse complement strand
CCCGAGATAGGATGAAGATCCCAAAAGAAATTTTAATGTCAAAAGATATAACTTACAAAATTTATATTTATGTGATCATAAGATACCATTTATTTTTAACTGACTTAAAAAAGGGAGGTTCTCAATTTGGATGTTTCCATCTTTTTATGTATGTTCGGGCATAACTGCTTCATTTATGAACCGATTTAATAAATTATTTTTTATTCGAAAGAATATACTTTTGGATTGGTCCCACAATTTTTTTAGAAAAACGGGTTCAGTAGTTTATTCAAATTCACATATTATGTTTTGTTTTTGGCTTGGCGTACTTAATAAAAGTAATAAACACAAAAGTAGGTTCTAGCGAGGCGGCCTAATACGGTTAAATTAAAAACAAAACAAAACTTGGTATTAATTTTCATGGAAACAGAGCCACTTTTGTAATACATAGCAACTGAAGGGCAGACACGTGGCAAACCTCGCGCAGAAACAAATTCGATTTAAATTCGTTCGACCGTTGCGGCGCTGCGAGGAGCCAACAAATACGCAATTGTTTTTCATGTATGTGTATTTTAAGCGAGATTGGCCCGATTAAATGAAATAAATACACAATAGGAACACTGCAGTGAAATGTTCAATGGGTATATGAAATTGAATTATTTATGAGACGAAAGCTCGGTGTGAAGAGGTGCGACATACCGAGGTCCCCGAGGGCGGGGGCCGGCCCCCAACTGTGGACGCTGAAATCGCATCGTCATTGTAACACGTAAAAGTCAGTAATCTATAAATATATAAGGAAGTATTTAACAATTTTCGAGCATATGAATGTTTTTAGGGCTCCGTTCTTGTAAAGGAACCCTTATAAGATCACTTCGTTGTCCGTAAAGACCTTTTTTCTCAAGAGCGACTAAAGGTATGAAATTAATTCTAAATACTAGTCTGCGATCCCTTGGAGCTGTGGAAACATCAAGTATCTAAGTCTATGCAATCCAAAGATATGGTTTATGTCGAATTTCCAATATATTCTCAAAGGGAATCAACATCTATAGGATATTTTCCGTTGACCTAGAATCATGAAATTTGGCAAGAACCAATATCTTGTAACACGAGTATAGGAAAAAATCCGAAAACCGTAAATTAGTTGTTTTGTGTGCCGGTACTGAACGCTTCGTGTGCAAGTCCGACTAGCACTTGCCCGTTTTTTTCTGTAGCAAACATGTAGAGCGATGCGTCCCTGTCGTTAAAACGTTCTAAAAGCCAGCGCCAGTATGATATACACTGGTTCAGGCCATTGCGCTCCCTCCGAGCCACTCGGCCGTCGGCCACCGCTCGCTCGTGACGCCGTCGCAGACTCATTTGCTCTCATGAATTATTCATAATTTGATTACACGACACATTTACTGCGAAGTCGCCTTTGCTCACGACGTGGAAAAGCTCTATCGTCTGTGTTCACTCACATTCATTTAATTAATCGAATACAGCACGAATCATAGAGACAGTGCCGTCTTTATTATTTATTCTTATCTGCACATACTTTAAAATTAGCTGTCGAATTACACGATGGATTTAATATGGCTCGTGATGTGCTGCGCAACTTAGCTTTACATTGACGGAATTCAATTTAGGCGCTAATTTTACTTCGATCACATTGCGCAAATGTCGGCGACAGAACGTTGTCACAACGTATTGACATTGATTACAATTTCAGAAGCTGTGGGAATACTCTCGTCCACACCATTGAGTTATGAGCTAAGCGGCACGATCTCATTTTGAAACGTCACATTTGCTACATTTACTGTTCAATTCTAATTTAGTTTTTCTGAATGGTCAAAAATTCCACAAATTCTTCTCGGGATGACATGTCGCAAAGAACACTGTCAGTAAATATAGTCGGTACTAGTTAGCAGAGTGCTGGTTTCGAACCGAAGACAGTACGACATGCTGCCAAGCAATACGAAAGACCAGCTGGCATCTTGCATCTATATAAACCAAGCTTCCAAATTCAAAGTATAGGTCGTGTTATTTAATAGAATAATGGGTGGTTGTTTGTTGTGCGAATCGATGCAGATGATGGGCGGACGGTCAATCATGGGCGTCGTCGTCAATTTGAAGGCGGCGGGGCGTGACGTCACGCCGGGATGACGTCATCGGCAGCGCCGCAGCGGCGACCGAGACTATGTCCACTGCACGAGACAGGCCACATCACCACGTTTCATCGTGGGACATTGATCTTCCAAATCATTCAAACAACTTTTAAACAATAAAACAATGCAAAGTAAAGTCTTCTGACGGTTCATAAATTTTAGCCATATAGCCAATAAAAGTGCGAGTCAGTTTCACGATTCACACGAAAGGTCCGTACCACCGTGGAGGGTTAGTAATTAGGGTCCCGTTGGTTGCGCTTTGAGTAAAAAGCACGTTTCAAGCAGGACTCTAATTTATTTTTATTAGTTGTTGTTATAACAGCAACAGAATACTACCAATCACGGATCATGAGATCCAGTCCGCTGACAGACATACGGAAGGACGGACGGACAGCGGAGGCTTAGTTATAGGAACCCTATTAATAAGTTGGTTACCTTTCGGATACGGAACCCTAAAAATTTTGTGTATTATATTAAATTTCAATCTAATCATAAAATGTGAAATTGACGACGGTGATTGCTGACGGTTAAGTGCTTTCACATTGATATAACTAAAATGTTTCTATTGACATATGAACAAGAAATGCTGACCTGCTAATCAACAATTCCCACGAACTTACCTTGACCTGAGATAATTTTACCTACAACTCCACACAGGACTTCCGGGGACTTAATCGATTGCAGTGCAACTGAAGCCGACCTTTATGACCGTATGGAATGTTGACTTTGTTTGAGCGAATCATCGACATAAGAATGTGGGCCAATTTAGCGGTAAATGCCTTCGGTGGAATCTTCCAGAGACCTTTTTTGCGGCTGCGTTGGCCAGTCAGAGGCATGTCGCCGAACAACCGTGCGGATTGGACCTTGTGAATCGTTTAGCTCGTATTGGAATTGTATGAAAGGCTAAAAATATATACTTCTCTGTTATATTCTTCTCATGACTATGAAACCACAAGATTTTTTTTATTTAATAAGTGTAACAACTAGTTTCCAGTCTACAAACCTTGTTGGTAAAACAAAAATAATAAAATTAAGATTCTAAATGTGTGGAGATGACTCATGCTGCAAGCGTGTATGCCCTCTGGCCGCTCCTTATCTTACTAGTAATGATACTGTGTTATGTTTACGAAAAAAGATGTATCATTTTAAACGTAACATTTCTTGCCATGACTCGTCTGTGCAAGTCCAAATTGGTAAACCGGTAGCAGGTTTTAACTTCTAATTAAGTGATCGTTTAAAGTTTACTTTGAAAAAAAAACAATTTTCAATATTACACTATTCATGTGGCTACTAAACTTGTTGACAATAAACATACTTATTTACACATATGTTTAAAACCATAACCCTCCTGAAGCAGTCGGGTAACACAAAATGTACTAAAATGCATCTTAACACAGAGACAGGGGCGTCGTTCTAAAGCATTGAATTTCGGGCGATTGTACCAACGTCTACCTGCTTCTTTTGTGCGTCTGCTAACAACGCGCACTCGCATGGTGGCCGCGGCGAGACAGGCGCAAGGCCTCCGCTATTACGAAAGGGGCGAGCAGGTAAAGAGCGGGACGAGGGCGGCACAATCACCTCGGAAACTCGCCTCCTTCATGACGGTTTACGACGCCGGTTCCGGCCCCACTGTTGTCATATAGCTCGGAAAGATTTCTCTCCTCTGCGCACAATACGAGGAAATAAAAATATAGAAAAGGGGACGAGAAATTCTAGACCGAACCAGCACACGTTATAACTTCCCAATTAGTTCTACACGTAACGCAACGTAAACTATTCAGTGGAGCTCAATATCCAATAGGCTTTTATTAAAAAGGGTTTTGTTTTGTTCTATTTCTAGCGTAGAGCGGCGCGCGAACATTGGGCAGGCGCGAGGCCGAAACGAATTGCCTTCCGTTTGAGCGAATCGAGCGTGAACGCCAAAATTTGTTAATTTGCATTGTAAGCAACGCAACGAATTGTTTATTCGTTGTTCTGTACGAGATTCGGTTTCTGTTGTTATTTTTATCCGACGAGAGGTGTCAATAAGTTTATTTATAACTCGTGGCGATATCTGCAATGTGGAAAAGAAACTCGTCTATGTTGCACAATACCGTGCGTCTGACAATAAAACGGAATTGAGTCGCCCATCACGAGGTCTCAATGCGAGTCGAGGGCCTCTCGCGCGAGTTACGATCGACCGTGAGTGTCGTCGCCGTGCGTGTTCCACTTTTCCGTTTTACTACCTCGATTGCAAACGAGCTTTGGATATGCGATACCGACAGTTACCTTCTTCTTCTTTTCTCACAAAATATTCTAAACCAACTACGATTGGTTTAGTTACGAGTTGGAGTTGTATCATAACAAGTTGTCTTGGTTCATAAAAAGATAAAGGGGGAGCGGAAATAAAAATTAGGGGTTGAATTGACCACCTCCCTTTTTGGAGTCGGTCAAAAGCAATATACCTCCACACAAGGGATAAAAGTTGATTCGCTAAATGACGTATCCGCAAGCAATTCATCGGCGGCCGGGATCGCGTATTGTTCCGTAGACAATAAGCCACCGAATTGACACTTGGCATTTGTTAACGTTTTACAAAAGGATCCATCCAGTTCATTGTTCCTCCTTCGGGATCATAGTGGTCTCGGGGTTCCGGCCGAAGCAAATACTTTCGGGAAGGCCCGAATACTTTCTTTCATCTTTACATTCACACCTTTTGTTAAAAAATGTTTTTATTTTTTTTTTACTTTTACGACCGCGTTGGATTTCGTCTAAAACAAAAAGCATTGTTATTTTATGTCGAAAATATAATATCACGTTATTTATGTTTTTGCTAATTAATAGTTATTTGGCGTGTCGTGTAAATTAATTACTTACAAATTATGCGGACTTTTAAAAAAGAAAGCAATGTTCGTATTTTGGTAATATCTAAAGATTTACTTAAAACACTAGACTAGGATACCTGGCGTGAGCTACTACTCCGATTTTTAGGGTTCCGTTACCAACGGGACCCTATTACTAAAACTTCGCTATCCGTCCGTCTGTCTGTCAGCGAGCTGTCTTATGATCCGAAAAGGTAAACAGTTGAAATTTTCACGGAATATGTATATGTGTTGGCGCTATGACAACAAATAATAAAAATTATATAAATATTATAGAATATTAAATGGAAACCTACTAGAAACATGTTTTGTCGATCTTAATAAGGACAATAAGTAGCAACAAATACTTCTTAAAAAAAACTAAAAAAAAAAACTACACCCCATACGAGTGTTGAATTTTATATCATACGGTGGTGCAGAACTCTTTTACGAGCAAATCGACTTGGCCGACTCGAACATGCCTGCAGGATTCGAACACACGACCTTAATTTTTACACACCATTCTTTACTACTAATATACGGGAGCTGTTAAGTAGGTGTATATGAATAAATTAAATGAGCTATGTGATAATTGAACGAAGAAATATGATGTTGCTAAACGAGATACCCGATACAATTTTAGAACATATTGAAGGCAAAAGTTATTTCTGTGCTGAACGATGGGGCTCACGAAGTTTGGTTATCGAGCGTTGGCCGCCCACTAATGGAGCCGTTAATTTTAATCAAATATTAAATCACGAGGATATAGTGTTTGTTCGGAACAGAGGCCGTATTTCAGCGGTTTAGGAGCGAACGTTACTCGCTCAGCGCTTGATCATCAATCTTAGATAGGGCAAATAACTACTGGCGCTACATTCATTTGGTGATTTAAATCAAAATGTATATTTTGTATTCGCCCTGTAAACTGCCAAGTAATCAAAAGCTTAGACATAACAATAAATGAGTGGAGCATAATAATAGTTCCAGTGAAACGTAATCAACGTTGATTACCGCTCGATGGGAATACCTATAAAGTTGAGGCAATATTGCCCTTGGGCCTACGCAAACTAAATTAATGTAAAACTTCGCAGAAATCCTAAAAGTTGAAATTAATTCATTCGTTCAGTGTAGACTTGATATAAGCTCTGATTGAGCGTCGAACCTACACCCCAACGGAAGGACTAGCAAGGAACTCTGCGGACAAATTTAATCATTTTGGATATATACTACTTTTAATTTAAAACAAATTACAACAGCCAATTGCAGAGCAAATCCTTCTATAGCATAACAAGCATTTTAGTCAGCATAGGTACAACGCCACACTTATTTTTCTGAAATTAGAATCGTTTATTTCTGAATACTTATCAGTCCTTTGTTTTACATCGTTAATGAATTACACTTGTAAGATTTTGTTAGTTTAACTACGATATCACACCTACAGTTGCATAAATGAATAAACACATATTCTGCTTGCGGTGCCTCGAAATGTGCTCTCGAGAGAAGCAGAGCGAGCGGTCATTGGGGCGAGCCGTTACGCCCGTGCGAGGGCAGCGAGCGGCTGCGGGGCACTTTCACTCGCCAAAGGACAACCGGTGCGATTATGCTCGCCCAACAAACACCTTCCATGAATAATTATTTGTGGGACCGATTGTGATTCCTCATTTTTGTCTTGCGCTTTGTATATATGGCATGTTCCTTGACTTGTAATGAAAGAGGAAATCTATATCACAATTAACTTACACAGTGCCCATGAATATGTTAATTACTCAAGATGATACTTCGTATAAGTTTATAGACGAGTCTCAAAGCGCTCGAAATTAATGCTACCGCGCAAAGTTATAAGCCTTCATGTATTAAGGCAAATGTTTAATTAAATAACAGTATGATATGCATACTGTGATTTAATTAAACGTGTAGTTTTTGATTTTCTGAACGCAAATAACTAATTCGCCGTGAACAAACCCAGACAGATGAAATGTCCTGCACAAAGCCGTGTTTGCGGTCTGTGTAGAATGAGCTAGTACGCGGCGCAGTCTGGTCGCCGACTGCGGGCCATGTGGCCGCCACGTGCGGAATTCATTTGAAGCCAGATTTTTGACCGAGCGAGCGAAGCGAGTGAGATTTACAATTACAGTTGAGGCGAAAACGCATTTTATATATGTATGTATGTAAATCGATAACCCTCGAACCAGTACTCCAATTCAAAATTGTACAAATATTATCTATATATATTCCAAATTTCATTTAAATTGGAGCGTTGGTCCAAGAGCTATCGCGTTACTTAAATAAAACGTGTTTTTGCCCCAACTGTAACCTCACTGGCTTCGCTTGCTCGGTCATTTAAACAATTTCTTTTGATCAAGTTCACAAAACTGCAACATCCTGAAAACTTTTTACATGACTTAACGTAAAGTTAGCCTTTTGTAAAAGGGTGTCTTCCAAATAAACGACAGCTTTATCTTGAAAATTATGGACACTAACAGCCCAACAGAAAACATTATTCTTTCTATGTTGCCGCACTAAATTTAAAAAGAATGAAATACAAATAAAAATTTCCAATAACCCCCGACACAAAAAGAACTGTAAAAAGTAAAAAATAAATAACATTTTCTATATTCTAATAATATAACATATTCCTATTTCATTAAAAGAACCTATAAATATCTTTAAGATGAGCGTCGCCGTATCGGGGGACCGCTAAGTGAAGAAGTAGCAGTTCTTTTTTTGTCAGGGGTTACTTAATTTCCTTTAAAGGTACGAAACCCTAAAAATATAAAACTGCACAGTTTAATATTTTAACAACAAAATCGATCATCATAAAATTGGATGCCCTGTGTCAGGGATGCAAAATAGGATAAACGATAAACCGTCCAAGTGCGAGACGGAAGCTGGACGGCTACCTAACATCACAACTTAAAGGCGAAATAGATAAACGAAGCGAGAATCGCCAAAGAAACTCTAATAAATAAAAGCGAGTGAAGCCGGCGGTAAAATCTTCATAATTCTATATTCTAAAGTTTTCATAATACAACACTATAAAACATAATTAGTTCATGGTTAATACAAACATTCATACGAGTGCACTTATTCCGTCCGTCATTCGACGAGTGTTTAATATTTAAAACGCAAACCCAATAGAGCAGCCAATTGACGGTTAATTTTCGGCCAAACAACGCCATCTATTGACAATCGAGTGCGCTCCATGGCGTTTGCAGTACGCGGCGCAATGGGCATCGTTCCAGTTCCGACCTCTTCAAAAATTAACCAATGCGATCAAGGGTTCCACGTTTGCCCACTGCACGATATAGTACACTATCCGAACTGTTGCGTGCACTTTTACACGCAATTTCTAGAGATTTGTTTTGAAACGATTAAATATTAAACCAGTATTTTTTTATTTTTCTCCGATTCTAAGAGGCGTATCAATATGAAGCATACAACCATATATGAAAACCGCATCAAATTTCAAACAGGAATCTTTGTATGGTGCGCGTACAAACACACACAAAATTCTAAGAACAATAGTTTTAGCTTCTATTACCGTTATATAGACTGCTTATATAATTTTTTTATCTTCAATGTAGACATCGACAAATTACAAATTATATACACATATACATATATATATGACAGAATAAGTTTATTTATTCGTTTTCTCTCCGCTGTCACAAGTATCCTATATAACTGAATAGTGCATGTACACGACGCTTGAAATGCAGATAAAAGGAACGGGCATCCCGGAAGAAGGTGCAAAATCATGAAACAAATACTATTCCCGAGTTGCGTGACACTTCATTGACCCTGTCCGTTGACCACATCAACGTGGATCCAATAAAGCGATTCCGGTTTTTAACCGACTTCAAAAAAAAGAAGGAAGTTTCTCAATTCGACCGTATGTTTTTTTATGTGTGCTCCTGGATTTCTTAGTTGTTTAAAACCGATTTTAATGATTCTTTTTTTGTTGGAAAGGAATTCTGGTTTTGTTCCAAGCGTAGTACCATAAAATTTTCATAAAAATCAGTTAAGCCTAACTACTTAATTATTTTTAAAACTACAAAATTTTTTTGAAATCAAAATAACGGGAAAAATATGTCGCGAAAGTACACTTCTAAAAGTCAATTTATACCAGACGAGCGAATGCTCATTCTATCCCCACTCGATCAAATTCTTTAAGCGTAAACAGACGTAGAGCATTCTTTCGTTATTCCGTCTGTATATGTGTCGATAAGTATGAATGAAGAAAGAAATATATATAATATATCAAGAAAGAATGCTCTTGTTCTAGCTCTAGCGCTTTGTTCGTTTGGTGTGAATCGACCTTAAGGCGTTTGAAGTCGGTTTTTCTAATTTTGTGTCAAAATAATTATTGTGAGCGCACTCGATGGCTCCGATTTGACTTTGTACTTTTATAACATTACGGGTTTACACTCCTGTAGCGAGAGAGTTGATATTATTTTATGAAAAAAGCTCATAAGCACACGGTTAAGGAATTGACAACGGCAGAAGTAGCAGACCACGCAACTTCGTCTGCGTCAAATAAGAGAGATGTCAAAAAAGTTTCTCCGTTTTTGATATTTTTCGTTGATGCTCCGCTCCCATCGGTTGTAGCGATGTGATGTTACATAGCCTAGAACCATTCTCGATGAAGGGGCTTTCCGACATTAAAGGCATTACCAATTCGAAACAGGAGTTCTAAAGATTAGCGTGTTCAACCAAACAAACAAACTTTTCAGCTTTATAATATTAAGTATAGATATATTTTATACATAGAATATTATGAAACATAAATGAAAACGTGACGATAATACTGGCATAATAAAGCAACTAGATAAACTTACTTCAACCCAACTGTAACCCGCATTTTAGTTTAAGCCTTCACGTAATGACAAGGCTGCTATTATTGGGAATTAGCGAAGGATCTTAAACAACCGCAGAGGGATGCCTAATTGACGTGTGAGAGGAATGGATATGATTCGCGCGTCGATCGGCACTTGGCCCTCTTGCTCCAATTAGGAGCCTTTGGGAGGTGAGTTTAGTGATGTCGTTTTCAAGGATATAGGAGTCGATGTTTTGTTCGTTCAATCTTCGAGTCAAGTGCGAGTCGGATTCAGAAAAGAAGGATTCCGTACCACCTTGCAATATATAATATACAGGTTTATGCGGGCCGACTTTAATGTTGGAAGTTCCTTTTCGCGCGTTACACGCTCTGAGCGGATGGTAGCTAGACCGAAAAAAGTGTAATAAGACTTTTTTCTGACATTCCTTACATAAAATTGAATCACTGTTTTTATTATTATTACTGTTTTTGAAAATAATAATTAAACATGTTTTAACTCTTTAATTTATATTTTTATAGTAAATAATTAATGTTTTGTTTCTAAAATAAAAAAAAAATAATTATTAATAAAAGAAGATCTATACAGTTATTAAATTTTTATTTGTTACCATTATTATATTGTTTATTATTGTTTATCATTATTCACTATACATAATAAGTATATTTGTTGTTGCCGCAGAAGAAAACAACAACAAAAACAACACCAGAAGCACTCATTCTGTGGAAATTTTAACTGTCTCCCTTCTACGGATATGAGAGCTGCTGGCAGAGACAGTGCAGCAGTCGTAGTAACAGGGTCTGGTTGGTTGCTTCGAGTACGGAACCCTATAAACGCGTGCGTACGGCGAACAGCACAAAACTATCTTGAAACGAGTAAACTAACTATAACATTATCTTATCTGTAGTTGACCCACTTAATATTAAAACAATTTTGAATTTGGCCACATGGCAGCCATATAAAGTATAGTGATAAACTTAGGCCAACTTTTGTTGAAATATTTGAAAAGAACTGTAAAAGCAAAGAAAGTTTGTTCTGTTCTGTTGAATGCCATTTTGTTTACTCCGCTTTCTGATCGTGTTGTCACAATAATGTAATCACAAGGTGAAAGCTGTACAAAGTATCTTAACAATTTCTCTCCATTCTCCCGGGAAAGATGGAGATCGAATGTAAACACTAATTAATTGCGTCACTCATCGCGAGCCGAGTGGCCGAAGGGAGGGGTGGAGGGGTAGGGGAGGGAACTGTGTCAATAGTCCTCGATGTCGGCTGATAAGAGTCTGCCAACTTTCGCTCGTTTGCTTATCGCCTTCAACAGGTTAGCGCACGATTTACGATTGGAGTCGCGATCGCCGACTTTTCAACAAGACTACTGCCGCGGGAGACATGTTTAAAGCTAATGTGAAATTATTATTTCGACTGCCTTCCATGTTATGCCAATACTTCTCCGTCAAATACTTCTTGACGCCGAACACCCAACCAAGTTTCATTCTTGACTCCCGAAACGACGACGTTCGCGCTTCATACGAATACGATATGAAAGGAATACGTAGACGGTTCTTTTTTGCATTGCTCTTAATGGACTACTAACACAAAATAAAATCTCGTTGTATTTATTAATCAAAAGATAGTTTATTTGAAAACGAGGTCACGTTTTGAGAAAACGCTTTCATGCCTTATGATATCACGTCCAAAGACGTGTTTTGAGTTCGCTTTCCAAAGCGAGTGGTCTCGTACGTGAATCATAATTATCTCGAAGGCAGACGTAATGTGTGCAATGTGTCTCTCGAGCAATTTACCTTTCGCTCGGACTTTTTAATGAGTCCGCCAGACGGTGCAAACGCACCTCCTTTGACATGTCCAAATGGGAACACACCGAAGCCATGCACATACAATTAATGGAAAAACATTTTATAATACACTCTTCATTAAAAATATTTAAAACAAACTGTGAGGACTGCAGACGTAAAGAAACTTCCGTAGTTTACCGACGTTAAAATTGTTAACATAATACTTAAACTTCTGTCGATAAAAGTTCAAGTTTTTCTTTAGAAAAAAGTTTTATACTCTTGGTAATACAATTAGCAACTAATGCTTTTAGTTACTGTGAACAGAGTTTCCATGTTCTCATTAAATATTAATATTTCTACGTAGATTATAAAGCAAAGCAGTTATGTTTTAATATATAGAAACATATTAGTGACGTTAGCTGTAAAAATAAGAAATCGCAATATATGAACAGCATATTGATAAAAGTTAATAATACCTTTTTCTCGAACACATCATGGCGGATATTAAACATCAAAAGTTGTGCCAACTATTGACATGAAGAGTTTGTATTTGGCGGAAAAAGCAATAAATTGAGCACGGAAAGCCACAGACTATACGGATAAATCCAGTGTTTGTTTGAAAAAATGTTGTTATATAAATTCTCTTGGGATTTTTTTATGGAAAATAGGTATTCTATATCATAGACAAATTCTACATAATTATATTCCCGATGTGATTATTTAGTGACATGTATGAACGAATCGTAGTCTATTTGCTTCGTCAATAGAACCGTCCCAGTCGCTGGATAGAGTGGTTGCCCTCGCGGGGCCCGTGGCGACACAGCGCGGAGCAAACAAGACGCCCTTATCTGGGGGAAGCAAACAGAGGTGTCGGCCGCAGTCGTACGTCATTCCGCAGACTATGTACAGAGTGGATAACCGATAAAGGGGCGCTTAATGTCGTATTGCTTTCCCGAAGCGAGCCCTCCAAAAGAACGACCTTTTCGAGAGCGGGTCAATAACATTAATGCCGAGCCGCTCTCGCCGCCGAAACTACAAGTGCCTCCGAGCTGCGTGCTCCAGTTCGCAGAGTATACTATCGATTCAGCTCGAGTTTTTAAATTCATAAAATAAAAATTTTATTTAATTAGCATACCGTTTGTAGAGTGCATAAAATCTACATTGCTAATGTGAATAATTTTTGCCCGCTGAAGACTCAAACGACCTTGACATTCTCCAATGGTTAGCGGCACGTAGCCGGAAGAGACGGAGCAATTAACTATTCGCCCGCTCCGTGGAGCCAAGCGAACCACAAAAAAGTTTTGAGTCACAGTGGTGAAGTAAATAATGGTATCACGTATTTTGGAAGTACCACCATTACTTTGTTTTACTTCTATAAAATGCTTTGTAACATATTCATGACGTGTCACCGCATCTAAATCTGTCACGTTTTATAAGCGTTTCCATACATGTAGGTATGTATGTATGGGTAGTCGAGTGACTGAAAGTAGTAACACAAACTAAAGTAGGTAATCGATGTTATCGAGGCGGAGAGATGCTGAATAATGAATGGATCCACCTGCCGACATCCTAAGACACGTTCAGTCAATTCGTTTGAGAATATTTGATCTAAGATGTGATGCTTTATGTACAATATTAAATTATTTGCGTAAATAATATAATTCGTGAAGGAGGCATTCTGAAATTATATTACACGAGCTGTAGCCTGTGGTTCATCTGCACGATGTCGTTTTCGAATTTAATTAAAAATGTTAAGGGTTTTAACATTTTTTACGCAGAACGCTCATAGCTTTTCTTAAATAACAGCACTCCATCCTTCATCAGCTTTGGCGATTTGAAAGGCCCGTTCCTATCGGTCTACTCGTTTAGAGGTTATACGACGTCAATAGACTGACAGGCAAACATTTAAAATACTTGGTTATTTGTTAATTAATACCGTGTACTCACGTATCACTTTTATAACAATTTAATAAAGGCTCTTATTTTGTCATTACAAACAGATACTTCAATTTTATATATAGATAAAGATTTGGTAAATGTTTGTATTTTTCTTAAGTTTTTGTTTTACTTTTATGATTAGATCAATTACAGGAATAGTTCGGTGTATGAAGCGATGGTCCCTCGTTAAATGCTTCGTTAGTCGGGTACGTGACTTCCACATTTGTTCACGATAAACGCTTAGTCGTCGGAACGCCGGAGTTTCGGATTACGGGTGCGTTATAGAGAAAGTTCGGGAGCAGTCCATCGGAGCCCGTTCGGGTGACAGGAGGCCTCGTTGGGATTCCACGGACGGCCGCCGTCGAGACAAATGCTCCACTGATTTATCGCTAACGAAACTTTTTACGAGCGCCTTTGAATAATTGATTGCCGCACGATGAGTTACGTCGCCGTCTCAATCAGGGCGTCTCGACGTTCACGTGCTTCGATCGAAATGTTATGCATTAATGAAACAGGGAATGGGAATTCAATCTTCATTTTGTTACAGTTACATTCGTGTTTACGCGGAGGTGCTGACGTGAGACAATGGCAGAGCGTGTCGGCCGAAGGGTGCAGGCGCCCCGACAATCGGTGCAGCGGCTTGGCAACCAACAAAAGCTCTGCTCGGCTCGCTTTCTATGCGACTACTTTTAAAATTCTCAACATGCTAACGTAAACAAAGACATGTAACATCCATATGTCTCTGTTGTAACTAGGCTACCTAAATCGTACGATGTATGTAAGTACACGTGTGACCTTAGATAGTTAAGCAAATTATGTCATAGCAGTTTGTTATGTCTGGTAGTTATCACGATAGGGGTGTCGTTAACGGGGTATTTAGACCCGCATTGGGGTCCTCGTGTGCGCGCACAAGTTGGAGCCAAGTTCGCGGCACAAAGCGGCGAAGGGCCGTTCGGCTGTGCCTCGTGACGATCGATTGCCGCAAGGTGACATGTTTGTTGGCAACTTCATGTTCGTGTGAGTTTATTCTAACTAACATTATAAATGCGAAAGTGAGTTTGTTTGTTTTCAACATTTTAACATCTTAATTTCTCCAGCCATCTTAATAAAAATGCCGTACCGTTCACCCTGTCAGGGCAAATGTCCATTAGGGCGAGTTGGACCGCGGCGGGAAATCTACTAATTAATATAAACACGACAATGTCTTGAACGTTAAACGCATCTATATTATGAGCTTCTCCCCTCCACGCTTCTTGTGAAACTTTCTCATTGTCTTACCGAGTGAACCTCAGTTCGAAACTCGTAAATCAGAGAGCTTCGCCGTGTTCGTGTTTAACTTTACGAGTGGGGTATTAAAATTCCAGAGGCATGCATAGAGGGGATACAGCGTCGACGCGGCAATTATCGGAACGGTCGGCGGTCGTTTAGTCAGTTGAGCCCAATTAATGCGCAGCGCCGCCATTGCTGCTGCGGATCGAGGGCTGCCACGCTCCCGCCGCCCGTGACGCGCTTACTCGGGCCGAGCGCACAGCGTGACAGGCGCTCGCTCTCATTGCTCTATTTAGCAGACGGAGCCAGAAGCTTATTTAGCGCTGCTAAATGCTGAATTTTATTTGTTCGTAGCATATACGTATGTGTGCGCAGATGAATATGAAACGGGCACATACAGACACAAAGGTTGTGTGAGAATTCGTAATCTCTCTGCCTTCCTCTCTGAGTGACGTGTGTTCAGTTATTTATCCGTAATACGGACGGTGCGTAGTCTGTGTTACTCCGTCAAGTTTTTGACAAATGAGCAAAGTTTTGTTTTGAAATGTTAAAATATGCAAGAGAAATTTTTGCGCCTCAATATTGAAAACGTCTAAACGCTCGGCTCGGTGATATTCCGCGGCGTTTATGGAAACTCAAAGTAACTTTCGGCGGAGCGTCACATTTCAAGGATGAGGGAAAAATGCGACGACGGCGAGAGCATCGTAAAACATTCCGCGAGATATATTGCCAAAGTTTGCATTTGATACCTGCTTGAAAACTCCGCGGATGCCGAAATCCCTCGCGACGTTTGAGAGCGCGTCACAATAAATATTTATGGCGTTCCCGTAAGAGCTTGTACAATGAATAATTCACTGGATAGAGCTCAGTGGCGATATTTCGGTGAGGCAAAGAAAGCACAAGTGCGGCGGGTCGGCCGGGGGACGTCGCGCGGCTCTCTAATCTTAGCCCGCGTCGCCGGCAGAGGCCGCCCCCTGCAATCCTGCCAGGATGTGGACTCTTCGTTCATATTCGTAAACGCAGACGATTAACGAAATTGTTATTTGCATATCGTGTAAAGAGAAATTAAGAACTATGGTTCAGAACACAAAAGTATTTTATCTGAAATAACAAAATGCTACAATTGTGACAAATATTCTAACGACTAATTGTTCCCACCTGTTTCAGCCGCATTATCAATATGCTCTCGGCTCCTGATGGTCGCAGCTTCAAAACTCCGTGAGGAAGTGGCACTCCGCTTTTACTAGTAAAGCTGGCTACCACGTGAAGAAAAAATTATGGAATTTTAACTGATGCTTCCAGAAATTAATCCCTTTAAGCAAACAACCAAATAAATTATTTAGCTTTATTATATTTAAATAGATCTTATCAAACAATTGCCATGTACCATGTTTTATTTTACGATAATCAACTAACTCGTTCGGCTGAACAAACAAAGATTGACTCCCCATATTGATATTGATCCCCTTTTTAAAACCTTTCAAGTTCTATTTTCGTGACAAACGGTGACCTATGTTACTCGCAGATAATGTAGCCTTCTATTAAATTAAAGAATATTTAAAATCGATTAATTATTTTATGAGTAAAATCATTACAAACAAACACAAAAACAAAAGCACAATCAAATTTTTCCTCTTTGTTTTATTAATTTAGATGAATAATGTATAACTAAAGATGAATTTATTCTTTTGGAATTTTTTCCCTTTTCTCAGATAATTTTTCGTTGTATATATCATTCTTTATTATGTCTTTCAGGCAAGTTGTGTAGCCGGCACAGTTTGATAGGTAAGTTGCAGCCAAAGTAAAACAGCATTTATATTACAAATACTACATTCATTCGTTATTCTGAAACGAAAGGAAAAAATACCTGCAATAAAGTGAATTTCGTACAAGGTACACGGTTGTATAAACGCATTACGGTGAGAAGCATACATTCCTTTCTCGCGGGTAACTGTAAATATTTTAATAGCCATAAAATTCCGGTAAATCGCTCTCGGAGCCTCCTCCGCCTACGGGATATGGTCAGAGATTTACAATCCGACGATTCAGCGGGTGAGAGAGGGGAGTGGAGGAGAGGAGTGGGGGGGACGCTCCAGGAAGGAAGCAATGTAGTTTGCCACGCAATAAATAGAGCTCGTGTCTAGTTCCCCTCTGGCCAGTTTAGTTTTTAGCTTGGGGAATTTACTTTCGCCGGTCGTTTGCTGCGCTCTCAACGCTCGGCCGGTGTTTGCTTTTAACGTTTGCAAAGCGCCGTTTGCTTTGAACTTGAAAACTTTTTCGTACGTGTAATTTTTGCCTCTTTGCAGCACTTCACGAACGTCAAACGTTAACGGTTGGCTCGATTGGAAAATTTGCTCAGTTATGTTGCCTGGCCTTATGGCTCCGTTGACTGTGGATTCACGCAATTATTATTACGTAGAAGTATCTCCAAATATTTGTCACAAATTTGTATTTAAGTAATTGAATAACCTACGCTTGGTTGTGAGGTGGCCGGATGTCTGTTTGCATTTATATTATGTAATTTCCAATACATTGCATAAAGAGGGACCTCTCTCCACTGACGCTATCCCCTAAAGGGAGCAATGCACCTGCACTTCGAACGCTGTGGATGTGTGGTGTGTGACTGCCACTACACCACTCCCCCAACTGTTGTCTATTAATAAAAAACATTGATCGATCGTAAGATCATTCGTATATAATATAAATACCAATTATTGTATTTTAAATAAACAAGTATTTAACATTTCGTTATCGCATAATTAATTTTAAGGCTTAAAAAGGTTTTTTTTAAAGAGTCCTCAAACTAAAATGGCCAAACATTTAACGTTTTTAACTGGATAAATTTATGTATAAAGAGCGTTAAAACTCTGCCAATATGGCATATTCATTTGGCGATTTAATTATCTGTGGCGTGTCCCGCAGATATGAGACATGCTATCGTGCCGAGCATCGGGGCTGGTCGAAGGCAAATCCCCATAATCCACGCGCCATTAACGCATCTGGGATCACGCACGTAATGGCGCGTGCCGTCGCCTCGCGGGGCCCCATTTGTCGGGCTAATGGACCTCCGGAAACCGTCGGCTGGCCAGGCCATCGGGCGGACAAGGTCATTACATGGGACTGTGTTCAATGGCCAAAGTGTTGCGGACATAAGAAGCCAAAAGGAGTTCCCGTCTTCGAATCTCGAGGCATACAATATTTTTTTATGATTCACCACAGAGATTCAGTCAGAGTTGATTTATATTTAATTACTCCGAATAGTTGCTACAACTAATAACAACCCAGTAATAATTGCATAATCGTGTAAAACATATAATAAACCGGCCAAGTACGAGTCGGATTCGCACACGAAGGGCTCCGTACCATCGTATAATATAAAATTCAACACTTGTATGGAGGCTCCCTTTAATTATTAATTTAATTTTTATTTTTTGTTGCTTTAGCAACAATAGGCACACACATTCTGTGAACACGTCAAGTGTCGACTTATTGCCAATATTAAATTCGAGCAATAACAACAAAAAAAACAAGTTTCTAGTGGGGAAGTCACACACATATATTATTTGTTGTTATAGCGGCAACAAAAATACATCATCTGTAAAAATGTATTTTGAGCTACAGCTTGGTGAATGACGCACAGACGGACAGACAGCGGAGTCTTGGTAAAAGGGTCCCGTTTAGCCTTTTGGGTATGGAACCCTAAAAATATTCTAGAAAAGCAATTAGGTAAGTATATTTTTTATACTGTTTTTATGAAAGCAAAGGTCGTAACAATAATTTGATAAAATGAAACATTTATGAGACTGATTGGATGGACATGTTATAATGGATTCTGTTTACAAATAGCACATAGGAAATCGTTATACAAATATAATTATTATTTGAGAATGTGTTATTTGTCTGCTCTCGCATAAAAGCGTCGGCGCGACATTAATCAGTGTCAATACGCCCCGCAAAGGTCTGTTTCGACGCTAGAGCGGCGCATGTCGTGTATGCGGCGTGATTTGACACGTAATTGATTTTTTTCCGTTGATTTACGACTAAATTATCGGTGTCCAATTCGATACGCATGAAATAACCTGTGACAATTTATTGTGAACGACTCCGAGCTTCGTTTTGCAGCGATATTTCATATTAAGCGGTCCCATTTTACAAACGGCTGACACAGAGCATGTGGGGGTCAATTGGTGCTGGATTGTGAGTCGCCTCTCGATAAGGACCATCGATAGCGTTTTGTTGTTCTGCCTCAATCTCCTTGCGGTGCAACGCGTTCTGTTATCGGACCATAAATACATTCAGCAAATCTACTATTCGGCATATGTCGTTTGTTTTAAATACCTACAACATTTTCATAAAGTTGTCTGAACATATTATAACAATATAACTTAATATAAGTCTTGTAATGGCAACATATACCTTTATAAATTAGAAGTAAGGTGTTGTTTGTCTAGCCAATAAATAAAATGACAGTTAAAAATATGAAAAGAGCGCGTGTTAAATAGGAGAGGGGGTATCGCGATGGTAATGAGGATAGAGGGGGGCATAGTTTGGCGATGGGCGGCGACGGGAGGTGTCGATGGGAACCGTGTCGCCAGATGAGGTCACCGCGCGGAGGCTGCGTGCGTGTGCGTCGCGGGTGCGCGTGTGCGTGCGGCGCCATCTCGATCGCCGTTTCGCCTTCGCCAATAAATATGGCGCGTAACTACTCTCGTCAGCATATGACACATGGCTCGTATTGCTGCCGTTTAATGTAAACAAACATTAGC
>DWHK01000070.1:0-19589 GCA_018247855.1 Graphium androcles | reverse complement strand
ATGTCCATGGGCGACGGGATCACTTAACATCAGGTGAACCGTCTGCTTGCTTGCCAACCTTTCCTATAAAAAAAAAGTTATTAAAAGCTTTTGTTGATGAATTGCAGCGTATAAAATATTATCTTTGGATTTCTAAGTTTCTTACTTGGATTACGATTTACTTTTACAAATTAGTAACAAATATATATAACATAGTTCCTTTAATAGTTTTTCGAAGCATAACGTTAATTACCGTGTTTGTGTTTTTATATTGACGTAAAACAAATATAAATCTTCGTTGCCAAAGTTGGGGCAGGGTAACGTCTGTTGTTTATATATAAAAATCAAGAGTGTTTGTCCGCGATACACTAAATAAGTACTGAATTGATTTTAACGTAATTTGTAACACTACGTGAAATTTGGCCCAATTTAAAAGACAGGACGGTTTTTATCCCGATTAATGATATTTTGTATAATGTTTTATAAGTAACTGTGCCCCAACAACACGTGGCCAGGTCTGCAAGTCTTCTTATACGAGTATATAAAGATCAACTGCTAATGGTTAATCTCGTTAAAATTCAGAGAAAGGCTCTACCGACTTGTCTATTTTTTGAGTTAAAATGTATGTGGTTGTTCTGTTTTGATTATATTAAAAGAGATTCAGAAAACTCGATGGAATAAGTCATCAATTCGAATATTATTTTAAGTATGAAAATCTTATAGTCACTATATTAATATGATGTAGCTATGTGAAGTTCAGTTTGACAGTTTCCTGCGATATGTTTCGATGAAATCTACAAACTCCGCATTTGATATTGATATATTAAATAAATGGATTGAAAAAGGGAGTTTCTAGGCGGGTGATACCGCAGGCAAGAGTTATAGACATAAATAATTAAAATAAAGTCAAATTGCCATTAAAGAAGATGTTTAAGCCCTTTAACATCTTTTCTTATTTCAATTTACTGATCAAATTGAAAAAGTAACCTTTGTCGAGACCATTTATAAAAATATTCTCCGTAATATATGCAAATTTGACAATAAAAGAAATGATTTCTTTTTAACTTCATTTTATCACTGTTTTTATTGTGAAAGGATCTACGAGTAAGTGGATGAATGCTTATTTTTACTACGCAATAGAATAAAGCAAATTTACTCCAGAAAATGAACATTTGACAAAGTACAATTAAAATGGATTCAAAGTATGAACTTGTGTTGTCTCTTGTTATATATTTGTGCAGTTATTCTTTTTATATAATTTTTAATTATTTCTGTTAATTCAATAAAAGGAAATATTTAATATTACATTGACGCAGTTATTCCTTTGAAACATAATTATGAATTATCACTATTATCCGATTCAATGAAAGGATTTTTTTTTTAATTTACAAGCTTAATTATTAAGAAACTAAGGAGTGATTGTTTTACGCTAATATTTTTCTTTTAAGACAAAAGGCCCTTGCAAATATTTTCTGTGACATGTATACATAATTCTTGGCTGAAATGAAACCGACTAATTCAACAGCCGGAAACCCGAGACGTTACCAGTAGATACTCCCATTGTCTCCGACCTTATTACATAAACACAGGAAAATGGCAAAAATGAGGGTAGAGGAAAATATGCTTCAGTTGTTACTCTAAGAAATTTTCTTTATATTGTTTTCGTTTATAAGAAAGTATCAGTTTCATCTCACAGATACTTTAAAACACAACTTTTGAATGTTTTACGTTGAGTATCAGCTATACTAGTTATACATCAGACATATAACATCGTGGTTTAGTCCGATCCAAAAATATAAAATGTACGATTTAAAATATTAAAATTTTTCCGATATTTGAAGTATACGGATTTCAATAAGTTTTAAGTTTAAATAGTTGTTTGTGTAAAGTGCTTTTTAAATATTAGTAGAAGAAAATCACTCACATATTTGCGATTTGAGAATACACTAACATTAAACTTATAAGTGATAACAATTAATATGAATTAATTTTAATAAATTAATTTCAGGGAACCGAGCAAGAGGTCTCATAGTTTCGGCATGGATCATAAGCATAATGTTCTCTATACCACTCCTTATTTTGTATGAAGTTAAAGAAGTCCAAGGTAACAAATAAGTCAATGAAAACTATGTGTTATTTAAATAAACAGGTGTTATTTCCACAGAAAATTAAAAAAGCGAACTCACTTGATATATTTTTTCGTTATTTTGATTAAAAAAACAAACTACTTTACTAATTTTTATGAGAACTTTACGGGGGTAATCTGAAAGTTTATACTTTCAATTATTTTAAAAAAATTTACACGTGCCTCTAATAAATTTAGCACTCAACTTGTTCATGTAATTTTAGAGGATATTATGATATACTTATGGTTTACTTATATTTATGGTGTACTTGGACAGATACAATATAATGATGATATTGCAGGCCAGATGCAGTGCTGGATAGATTTAGGCACTCCTAAACGGTGGCGGATTTGGATGTCCTTGGTATCAGTTATGATCTTCGTGCTACCGGCGCTGGCTATTGCTGCGTGCTATGCTGTGATAGTGTTGACGATTTGGACTAAAAGCAAAGCCGTCGTGATGAGTCCACCTATCAACTCACGCAGATCGAAGTCTATGAGGAACGGTGAGTTATTATCATGTGAAAGTGAGTTGGTTTGTTTGTTTATTATTTTGAACAGAAGTTGTCTGGGGTGCAGAAAAAGACGCTTATGAATATAATAACAAAAGAAAATGCTTATAATGGGATAGAATATATGTTCTTGACAGACATCCTCTATAGAACTTTATCTATAGAGATGAATATATTGCATTATGACGTCTAAAATAACGAGGGAACGAAATGAAATCTTCTGTCTGAATAAAATTCAAGCCATTGGTAAAAGCTAGATTTGATTAATGATTTATACTATTAAATATATAAAAAAAATCAATTCTTAGGCTCCTGGCCTTACTTTGTATCCGAGCCTTAAAATTTCCACATATATAGGTAATGTGATATAACAATATCTTTCGCATAGTTGGTTAATCTATGCCTTCGTGGCCTAACAGTATAAGGCAATGCTTCACAAATCGGAGGTCGTGGGTTCGAATCCCACGGGGGGACAATGACAGACACAATTGTGTTGTTGTTTCTCAGTGGAGTTAGGGAAATGCAGGCTGAAAATGAAAATGATCCATGCATCGGACGGGCATCTACAAAGTCGGTCCTGCGCCTGATCTCTCTTGGAACGAGTCGGATATCCATCCCATCGGGCTATGAGAGTAAAGGAACAGTGAGTGCAGTTGTGTCTATGCGTACACTTGTGCACTATAATATCTCCTGTGCAGTTGGCTGATCTCTGAGTAGATAGCCGTGGCCGGAATTCGGCCTGAATGGCTTTTAATTTTATTATTAGATTAGCCACGTGCGTGTATTTATTTTACAGAAATAAAATTTAATCACAGAAGTTATTTCAATAACGTATTTTACAGGACAAGTAGAATGCGATCCCGATTCAAGACGAGCCAGTTCCCGTGGGCTCATACCGAGGGCAAAGATCAAAAGTGTTAAGATGACATTCGTCATCGTTTTTGGTAAGACTGGCACATTATTGTATAAATACTTGTATTTTAAAAATATAATGAAATGTATATAATTGAACTACTAGAGAAACTCTTACATGACGCCCGCCCAACTACTTTCTTTTCCCAATTCCCAACATGTTTACATCCCCTTTATCGAATTGCCTATACCGTGCGAGGTTAGTAATATACCAGGAAGACATCAAATGTTGGAAGTGTTGATAACCGATGGTAACCATTTAAAATCAGGTTACCGCCAATAAAAATATATGACTATTTAATTTTAATATAACAATTTTTATTAGTATATTTGAAAATTGTTACATTTTTTGCTATCTTGACGAAGTACCAAGATAAATTACGTTTATTAACTTTTTTTACATGGTCTTTTAAATATACTTTTTATATTTAGATTTTTTAATTCTATTTTATTACAAGTATCAACAAATATGGTCTCATAGAGTACTTATATAATTGCACGTTGATTTTTATATATCATAAATATGGTTAAGAAATTATTAGGAAGCAATTAGATAACTTTTTAACATTTGATGATTTTTTTTTTTTAGTAGGGACTTGCTGTTAAAGTTTTCAGATTATGCTATAATGTTTAAAAATTATAAAATCTGTGTTTTAAGACATCGCGAAACCAATTTTAAGTTTATTTTACAACTAGCTGCTCTGTGGGTTGTACCCCTGTTGTTTCTTTTTATTCACTCAAAATCCATCCTATATGTTAATCCAGCTAATAAACTTTGTGTATCGAATTTCATACAAATCAATTCATTCCTTTTTATTACATTTATAATGTTTATAAGATATTTAATATTTGTGTGAATTCCAAGAAAAACTTAAAAAAGAATCATTCAAAGTAGGCTCACAGTTTCTAGAAAATCGTGGAACATACGTGCAAATAAATTTATGAGACGTAAGTAAGTCTTGCTTCTTTTAAATCATTGAGAAGTGAAATGGACTGTACAAATATTTTTAATAAACCAAATCAAACGAAGTTTTACCGCTTCTTTTGTTCCTTATCGCACAAGATGGATGTGTAGCAACATATGAATCTTCTTCAAACAAGACTTAATGTTAGGATTAGCGCAAAAATAATTCAACAATTTAGACAGCGCTGACAGGAAACACGCTTACGACGGCTGTTGCATAACAGGCAGTCGAACAACATTCCTAACATCCTCCTTTTAGTATCAATAATACCCGACCTTCTTCCAGTTCAAGAGCAAAATATTTTCGGATCAACGTTACGCCACACTTCCTGCCTATTTTTATTTATGCTTATTTTATATTTAGATTTCTCTCCAACAGTCGTAAACACTTTATGATATTTTGTTGCTTTCGTTTTATTTCACTTTGTTGTTTACTAAAGAATGATATTTCCGACATTTATTAAATTTTACATCCATGAAATATTCTGTGCGTTTGATGTTGTCTAGTATTTTTTTTCCGTCGTCCTTGTTGTATAATGTTTTTTTAAAACATTGATTTTAAACATTTGACGTAAATGAACGTGGAGATTTTACAACGACCTGTTCCGTATTTATTACAAGAAAAGTCTTCACTATGAAATACCAATTATGTCTTTGTTTTGGGAAAACTAAGTTAATTGTTATGACATAACTGATCATCAACTAATTTTAACGACACGATGAAACCATTTATTAAATTATTAAACTTATTATAATTGATTTAAATTCTTTAAGTAAACTTTACACTATTAATTAACATATTGTAAGTAAAATTTACAAATAAGATATATATTTAAAACAACAAAATAATCATCAAAGCTTTTAACTTTTTTTAAACAACGTGTAGATAAACCTTTCTTATAATATACTAAAACATATAAGCCTAATTTACCTTAATTAAATAGACAAAAATAACATTTGCAATTATTATAAATCCCTTATAGTTAAAGATGACTTAGCGAACCCTGCGCTGGGTTATGGACTTATGTTACAGAGGTCACGGCCTTCCAACTTCGGTAGTGCTGCCGAAACGAATAACAGTGTAATAAATAGGTATTATATGTATATTGAGTGGTGACATTATGTTATTTGGACGACGATAAGAATAGCTGGAGAATAAAGCATATTTATTATGTTGTAAAACTTGAAATATCGATAGCGAATAAATCACTTTATTTTGCTTTCATTTACGTAAATATTACTGCGTACTTTAGGCGAAAAGGTAGTATATAATCCTATGTATATAATCCTATCCCATCGTACCCTTTAATCTGTTTTATCCAATTTCCAGGGTTGGCAACGCATACGCAGCTCTTCGGATGTTGTGTATGTCTATGGGCGACGGGATCACTTAACATCAGGTGAACTGTCTGCTCGCTTGCCAACCTTTCTTAAAAAAATAAAAAAAAACATACATAGATACATACATAGATACATACATACATAAAATGCGTTCATACATAGATACATAAACACATCGCCCCAACTGCAATTGTAAACCTCACTCGCTTCGCTCGCTCGGTCAATAATAAATGCAGAATATAATAGTATTGCGGAAAGATAGGAAACATATTACAGAACTAACAAACGGAACGTCACATAGCGACGCCATTATGTTTATATCGATACTGTAAGAAGATTTTCGTACATAAAATAATATTCGTAATGAGGAAATATCTCCTGGATTTTTCTGAATTTGTTTTCACATAAACCACACACACACATCCTAACTAACCCTAACATTTTAATACAAAAAATATACAAATCAGTTGTACCGATTGATTTTCTTTTCGTTTTTTAACTTCAAACGCCTTAGAAGTGTACTAACGTGACATATTTTTTCCGTTATTTTGATTTCAAAAACAAAGAATTGAACGGACTTTTATGGAAATTTTATGGAACCAATGCGAAGGTACATTCTTTGAAATAAAAAACGAATTTTAAAAATCGTTTCATAAATGGCGAATGTATGCCCGAGCGTACATAAAAACAATCATCTGAATTGAGAACTTCCTCCTTTTTTGAAGTTGGTCAAAAAAGATTTCTCGTATTACAAGGCATTATTTTTTAAAAAAGTTACAGATTACTAAAGTCTGTGGTGGTGCTGTACAATCGACAGTACAATACATATTGCAAAATGAATGTCGGATTATCCCATGCGGCCAACGTAAACATGAGATTTGACATGGTTAATATTTATTAGAGAGCTGCTGAATGTTAAAATGAAAAGGAACAAGGGGCAAAAAAAAATTGTTAATTTCCCTGCAAATTTAGGCCAATGACCTCGTCCTTATCATTTAAAATTTCGAACATAAAGAGAACTGATTACAAAGCCTGATGTCCTACTCGGAATTGATAACATAATAAAGCATTGTTCTAAAGATTACGTTTGTAAACCTACATGATTCCTCGTAAAAATAATGCGAATGTTACCGTGAATTCTAAGTGATTGAACCGAAATTACATAATATTACAATTCCTTTTCAACCGACTTAAAAAAGGTGAAGGTTATTGTAATTAATTTTTTTCAGAACTTCGTCAATTATGAACACATTTAGGATACTTTTTTTTTAGAAATAAGTATTGTTTTCACAGAAAATTAAAAAAAAACTGACTTCAACCGCCTCAAAAGTAGACTTTTGTAATATATTTTCTACAAAAACTATTTGCAGATCGTATTCCAATTTAAATGAGACCACACGGGAAGCCCCTAGCTTTATAAAAAAAACAATTATAAAAATCGGTTCACCCAGAAAAAAATTTCCTAAGTAACAAACATAAAAAAAATACAGTCGAATTGAGATCCTCCTCCTTTTTTGAAGTCGGTTAAAAAGCATATTCTTCTAGATCTCTAGATAGAGAGGTCCCATAAAATTATCATAAAAAAATGATTAGTTACTTTTTTAAATAACTGAGAAAACAACTACTGTTATTTGAGTATATAATAAATATATATACAATCAACTACACTTTGATGAGACTGAGATCACCCCAGACTTTGATGTGCTTTGTTCAAACGTGCTGCACAGACAACAAAGAGAAGATCAATGCACCAAATTCAGTGTTCTTGTTGCTAAAGTTTGAACACGAATACTACTAAAATTGATTAATTATTTTTCAATATATTTGAATCGATAGCGATTTAATTGAGATGACTGTATAACAATGTCTGTCGTCAGCAGAAACGATCTTTATAATTATATGAGAAGAAGTAAATACAAATGCATATTTTAGTTCATATCAAGTGAAACAATTTGATAGTAAAAAGTAACATTAAACTGGTTTGTTTACCCGTGATTTTAATTTTCTCATAATTTATTATATTTAATTATATATATCTCGTAATTTTCCTAATCATAGTTATCACATTAAGTTAATAAATAAAAAAAAATAAGTTTTTTTTTTATATATTTTCGTGTAATAGTCGTAGGGGTAAATAATTGTTCTTATTTTTTTTTAAAGATGCCTAGTGCATGGCGTTTTTATAGCTCGACGTCTGAAAATATTAAAAATTAACAAATACAAATATTGCACACGCAATGTTAGTTTACAATGTATGATCGTAACTTTCTTTTTCTTATCTCTGCCCGCTACTTGGGAATTGAATCCGGAGGAAATTCATTGCTCGTTTAAAAACATCATCTTTCGCTGTATATCAATCTTCATAATAAAAACTGCTAGCGTATAAAAAATTTCATCCAATTCTGCTATACCATTTTTGCGTAATTAAGTAAGAAACATACATACTTTGATGTTTGTAATTTTTATACTGCAAACACTCTGTATGTAGAATGAGACCATTTTACTCAAACAAAACTTGTCTTCTTTTAGTCGAGGACAAAATCGTATCAAATATCTTTATTTAATATACATGTGATTACACTTGATTATTGATTGTTAGAAAATACTACCACATAGTTCTATTTCATCGATTTTTAAATAAAACAATTAGCTAGTTTTAAGAGATACTGATTAGAACAGAAAGTCAACAAATTCTTTGACAAAAATACTGTCTAATGCTATATTAGTGATAACGCTTCTGATGTTCATATTATTTTCTTTGATAACATAAAGTACTGTTTCGTGTGGAAAAAATCAGATTCTCTAATAGGTCATAGGGTAACAATATAGATAAGCTAATCATGAGGGCTGAAATCTAGTTTTTTTTTTTGCATTCACTCAAAACTTGAAACTTGGTTCCAGTAAATAATGGTACGGCATTGTATGCTTCACGCTCGACTTGGCGGGGGCTCTGCCATACCCCCCGATATACGCGAGTATTACCATTATTAAATGAAATTACTTGATGGATTTTATGGTAATTACTTATATTTTATCGTTTCATTTGGAAGCCTTTCCAGCGTCACCGGGCTAATGTGTATGCAAGAAGACTATGTGTTGCAGTAAATTTCAGCTGCAGTCAGTTTTTAATTTTCATTTATGACCAAGCGAGCGAAGCGAGTGAGGTTTACAATTAAGATTAGGGCGAAAACGCATTTTATGTATGTATATGTTCCGCGATAACTCTCAAACCAGCGCTCTGATTTAAATGAAATTTGGAACATCTGTGGGTAATATTAGTAAAATTTTTAAGTTCGTTGGGCATCAAAATCGGTTCAGTAGTTTAAAAGATATTGAAATAAATGTAAAATAAAATAATCGCGAGGTTTAAGTTCGCGGCGAACACTAGTTTACCTACCTACCTACAAATTATTTGTCACCAACCAATTTTTGTCAACCCTACGATCTGTTTCACTGCAAATTGAGACAACTTAAATTTTCGCCAATTCTAGGATAATTATCACGAATTCAGACACAACCAAAGTGTTTGCCAACCCTACGGACTGTACCAACGGGAATTCAAACAACCAAAGTTTTTGTAAACTATCAAACCCATATTGTTATACTGTAACTCGAACACAACCAATTTTTGCCAACTCTTCGGACTGTATTACCCAGAATTCACACACAACCAAAATTTTCGTCAAACGTGTACGGATTGTAACTAAAATTTTTGTCAACCAAAAAATTTGACTATGTATAAATTCGCAGTGACACACGGTTATTCTACGGATTGTATCAGCGCCAACCCAACCAAATTTTTGACAACCCTATTGATCGTACCGGCGTCGACCCAAATGGTGCGGTATACGTTGATTTATTTCATTAGACGTGAGCGTAAAAAATTATCACTCCCGATATGCGTCAGTCGATGAAAGTGGGCGAAGATGGATGCCTTGAAAGCTTTTGTTACAGACATTTGTAAATGGAAGATAACGGGACGACCACTTGTTGAAATATGCAACATTCAATTTGAAAAATTCAACACCGATTTTCATGTTAATCGCTCGTCTAACCTAAAAAAAGTTTATTAGAAACCAATAATAATGATTGATGGTTTTTTTTAACCGAAGCTCAATTTTTTTTATTGACGTGCTAACGTCCTATAAATCGATGAACGTCGGCTGCACGCACGAAAAACACGACTCATTGTCACGTTCCGCCTGAGCCGAGTGTGCAAGCGCGAGCGCGGAACAAACGATAGAGAGGCACGATGGGCCTAAACGTTCGGCTTGTGACGCATCTACCTCTCTTCCACTTCATCGGACGATGCGGCCGAGTTGTTCAACGTTTTCTTATGACGTTATCATGTAAAATTATCGTACGTAAACCAACTTTACAGACAACCAATTTTTTTTATTTAACACGTTCACGCCGGGGCCGATTTTCATTTGTGTTGCTATGAGGCGGCGCTCAAATTAATATCCTGTCAGACCTGCATACGCGTTGTTTGTTGCTCTGCAGTACAGTGAGATCTTATTGTGCAAGTTTTGTAACTCGTGCTGTTTTTCATCCTTTTCATTATTTTAATTCTCAGGGTCCAATAGTCTAATAATTCAGAATACAATCGAATGCGTACCGCCGGTGACCCGCGCCGCCCGATAAGACAGTTTAGTGCTGGTCACCGGGGGCCGCGCCGCCCGATGAGACAGTTTAGTGCGTTCGACTCGTCAATCGATCTTCACCATTATTGCTCCATGATAAAGCAAGGCCTGACACTGCTAGAGAAACCATTTTAATATTACAAGACCAATTAGACCATCCATCATCCTACGTACTCGACTTGGCCCTAAATTTTTTCCGAGATTTGGACATTTTTCTGCATAATAAAAAAAAAAGTTCTTCACCGGAAGCAGTTTAACGTGGAGTTTGTCGAGTCTAGGTCCCTAGTTTTATCGCAAAAGCATAAATGACCTTCCTGATGATAGCCGAAATGTATAGACAATGAAGGTTAATGCTTTAATTAATAAATCTTGAGAAAAAATTTGTTTGAATTTTTCAGTACTTAACGGAAATTTCATATGTTAACCCTTAATAGTAGACAAAAGTATACGTAGCCTAGTAAACTTTTTGTTATTTATTCCAAGCGCTTAAAACTTCTAATCTAATCCTATACAGTATATCCCCCTGTAAACTTCTGTTCTTGTGCCCCTATGTCAGTAAAAGTCCGCTCAAAATATGTTTTTTATCTAATAGAATCTTTGGATCTTAAATTCGTCATCTAAAACTTCTGCAAACTTTTTGAACAGTGATGTACTGTATAAAACTCCTTAAAAATTCTGCAGTCGTACCCATTTTTAGTAGGAAAACGGTTCATTCGAAATAGCGTTAACTTATTGTCTGAACAGTCACATAATTTTCAGAACATATATAGACTATATACTGGTCAACTAAAAGCCTAGCAAGTCGATTGTATCGTGAATGTGCCACGTGATTATTTTTTACAGAAAAAATAAATAAAAGTCTATATGAACATAGTGACAATCATTTATATTTTCATGTTATTCTAAAAATTCGATGAAGTTTTTAGTTTCCTGTCTAATTTGCAGTCACAACTTTATTTTTAACTTTAGCGTTAACAAATAGGGAAAGCAAAGGATAGAGTCAGACCGCGATAATACATTATTTTTAATAGTTAATTACTTATTTGTGATTATAAAACCTTATGGAATAACTGTCATTAGCTACGCACGTTGTAATGTAGAGACTACAATGTAAAATGAAACCATTTCTATTTTGTAAAGAGAATGAAATTATTACTTTGATTAAAAACAAAACATCGTTAATTCACACTTTCATTTCCATCAATTTACCAAGTGTAATAAATATAATAATTGTACCAAAACGGAAAACAAAAATATGAATGACTTTTTAGAAAGCTTGCGTGGTATAGTCGTGCAAACACATTCTTCTGCCGCAACTCAAACCAAATATTACCATTGCAATTTAGAAGACCATAGATCCCTCTCTACCTTTTGCAGCAGGAAAAGCTGTTGCAAAGCCTTCTTCCACAGTATTTGATGTATACAGTTAAAAGTAAAGTAACAGCCTATTTTTAAATTGTCCCACTGCTGGGCAAAGGCCTCCTCAAGACAGAGGGTATAGGACATAGTTCGCCACGCAGCCCCAGCACGGATTGGCGAACTTCACATATTAGATATGCAGGTTTCCTCACGATGTTTACCTTTACCGTCAAGCACGTGGTAAATCAGTATTTAATATTGCAATTAAGGAAACGACAATTTCATTGGTGCCGGCACCGGGGTTCGAACTCAGGTTCACCTCGAGCATACAGAATTAAAGGCGAGCGCCTGGGCACTGAGCTACCATGGCTTATATTAAATAACCACTATTTCCACAACATTAAATCCTTGTAACATTCCTCTGGGTGTAATAAAACAAACTTGTGGGTTTTGTAAAAATATTTATTTATTTATTCATTATGTACAATTTAGTATCTAAGCGTGCCGGGACAGAGCGCGGTGACAGAAGAAATACAATGCCTTTCAGATGCCTAAAAGAAGTTCTGAACTATGCTATAAATATCCAATAGTCTAAACACAATTCTTTTGTATCGATTTGTCCGCAATGAACTTCTAACATTTAGTATAAGAATAAATTTGTTAATTGGTAAAATATCATATTTTTAAACATCTATAGCCGGCTTGCGTTAATCTTAGTTGGGTATAGTTAGTGTCATATCCTTCAACGAGATGTAACGTATTGACTTGTTTACACATTGAGTGAAGTTATATATTTAATATTAAAAATACGTGCACACCGCGTTATACTTTCAACATGATTTTGTCACTTGCGTCTCCGCGCTCGCCGCACCGCGCACTAATGAACTGTATAACACGACAAATACACTATTGTACTGTCACTATTTCGTCACAATGCAATATTGTTGTATAATTGCAATCACGTACTGTTACAATCTACAATATTGCACTGTCACATTCGTATATATATACTGTCATAAAATAATGTCATCGCTTTCTGTTGTGATATTGAGACGTAGATGTTGTGTGAGCAATTAATTCTAAAGTACTGTCGCACTGTTAAGTTACAAAATAGTACTGTCGCAATGAAATACTACAATGCTCATTGTGAATAACTGCTACAGTATAACGGTGTTACATTTGTGGACTATACAACCGTGTCGTGTCTCAACGAAGCGTTTTGTAAATAACAAATGTGATCATGCGCGGTGCGTATCATGGACTGCTGTAAGCGCTCAAGCGCTTCCGATGTTTAATTTTTTTATTTACAATTTAGATCATTTTGCCAATTTTTTTTCTCTCGTTACCACTACTTTTAATCACACGCACGCAAGCGTTCAAACATCCAAATAACACTCGTCATATAATTGCTATCACATTGAATAATCTAACGTTTAATTATTTTACACGTGCCTCCTAGTTTACATATGTTTATGTACAAAGCTCTCAATAGAGCTGTCAAATCGTTATTGATTTTAAAACAAAATAATACAAGACGCCGGCGTGGGCTTAGCGGCTTGCCCACGGGTGGGTTAGGTTAGTGCTTCGTGTCCAATCCTAAAGTACTGAGTCTTACATCTACCTTTTCTGTCACCAAAAAATTTACATAACGGTAAGCTGTTGAAAATTACAAATGTAATTTTAAATACACGTGAATTACATAATACATACAATTTGGTAATAACATCACATTCAGAAGAACATCTAGGATTAATCAGTAATACCGAGAATTCAATGACATCATCCGACAAGCTTAAGCTCGTCTCTAGGTGAAAATCTATGATTACACAATTAACTCCTTTAAATATAATATTATAATTCTGTAAAATACATTTTATTACAATTGAATCGGTAATCATTTACAACGGAAGTATAGACCTTACGTTACAAATAACAATAATCATTGATTATCATTCGACTGTTTTTTTTTTTATAATATATTTTCTTTCTCATTCAATATTTTTTTTTATTTCTTCTTTCATAAGATATGCCACTGTGTCTTAAGAAAATGTAAAATAAAATTACACTATTAGTATATTAAGTTTCTGCTATAGAAAAACAATTGATCCCATCAGAACATAGAGATGAAAATGTGTGGGACGAGAATCATTTTTTATCTGTACTTTTATTGAGAACAATCAGTCCCGCGACGCTGACAGGATTGACAAAGTATTACAATATTCTCTCAGAAATTTACACAATTTTGTAAAAATAGAATTCCTGTCGTACATTTTTTAAGTTTCTTTTATTTCACACGAAATATATTTCGACATCTACACGAAATAACCTTGTATTTGACTTATGCACTCAGTTACTTTACCGCATTATGGCAAAAAAATAGTCTTTTGTAACCATTAAATTGTATTAAATGAAGTCGCCTAACAAAACATAAATATGTTAGAATCGGTATACATTTTCATGACGTTTAAACTGATTTAATTTAATCTATCTTAATCAATTTACATTTGCAATCTTAACGTTGCTCTAATAAAGTTAGACACTGTAAATCGAAGAAAAAACTGTACTTTTCTTTACTAAAAACAATTTCAAATTAGCATACCATTCAACATATAAAGCGATGGATACGGTCAAGAACGCTACTACAGTGAAAGAATAAAGTGATATATATTAGTGGACCTATGATCAGTCCTTGGGGTAGGCTCCTTATTTTTTCAACAAAACGTATCAAAAATTAAGTTACATTAGTGATATTTGCTTAAAAAAGTTAGGTATAGTACTTTTGGAAGTCTTCTTGCAATAGCTGTTTATAAACGCCTTAAAGATGCAATAAGTGTGTACAACACAGTGACAATCGTATTTTTCGTAAACTCCTTCACAATGTTATGTTATTTCGTGTAGACGTCGTTCACGATATCTAAGACACCATATGTGTGTACAGGGTTGTTTCGCGCAGATGTCGTTTTGTAAACCATATCCAAGACGATACAAGTGGGTAGAATGTTAAAGCGCCGAAGTCGTTTGGTGATGTCGCGGGTTCCGCAGTTCCGTTTACTCTGTCGTTTGCGGGGCGTTAGCGGGTGCCGGCGGGTTATGGCCCCTCATGGGCGGGAAGTGCGAAGGGTCGCGGAGATCGAACCCGCTGGCCCTGGGCGGGGAGCCGCTCGCGGCCGCCCCCAGCTCGGCGGCACGCTCCGACTCTGCACGCACACACTTGCGGATCGTATGCGTTCCCGACACCTCTACGCGGGAGCGTTATCGACCGTCAACAACTAGCGACTGTTTCTCAATCGCAGCCCCAGTAAGGACCTGGACTGTTCTCTTAGTTTAATCCAGTCTAAAGACTGATTTAACTAACAGAGATTTTGCCCAGCAAGCAGATATATATTGACTGTTTTTTCTTAGTTTAAATTACCATGGCCTTTGTCGAGCAAATAGATATGTAGACTGTCTGTCTTACTTTCATTTTACATGGTAATTGCCCAGCAAAAAGACTGGTTTAGTGTTTATAGACAAGTAACTAACAGAGACTTTGCCCAGCAGACTGTTTCTATTTAAATGAACATAGCCTTAGACCAGCAAGCAAATATATATGAACTGTTTTTCTTAGTTTAAATTACCATGGCCTTTGTCGAGCAAATAGACATTTAAACTGTTTGTCTTACTTTAATTTTACATGGTATTTTCCCAGCAAACAGACTGGTTCAGTGGTTTTAGACAAGTAACGATAAGCTTGTAATTATATAGCAAGCGAGTAGACGCTATCTACGTCAGCCTATAACGATTGGCTGTCGGAAAATACGACTACTTTAGGTCGATCTTCTGCAAAAGGCGTTCGTTATACACATTTCACTTACTCAATTTACAATTTAGTCAAACAATCAACATTTAATTTTAAGCAGTCTTCATCTAGTCAAAGCAGACTTTATGCGGGCGAAGTCGTTCACGAACTAGATTTTTTAATTACGCTTTTAGGCTCAACAACAAATTTCCAGTTAGATAGATATTGATAAAATAATCTCACGAAAACCGTACACCAATTTAGTAGTTCAAACAGTCAACGACGCGCGACGCCACCGTACTCTTCTAATTTAAGCATTTAATACGCGCATGTGACGTGTTATATTATTTAAAAAAGAGTTTTACTTCCAATCATGGCAACAAACGGAACAAAATTTTGATGCTCAATAATTTACGTTTACACCAGTTTACCTTTATTTTTACTGAAAGTTTAAGAAAAATTAACTAGTTTACTAGATATAAAATACGAAACAGTAATATTAACTTCAATAGACTTTACAATACAAAATAAGTGGACTAACAATTACTCCTTGTTGTACTCACCAGTTTTTTTTTCTAAGCGAATCAAACAGTTATTAGTTTATAATAATATCAAAATATAATACAAACATAATAGAAGTATTGGTTAATTACAAAAGCTGGTACTTAAAATGGTAAGACATTAAAACCCCACAAATTGGGTTGCCATGAGACACAATGGATTTAAATAAAACAGATACATATTATTATTTACATATATCGAATGCAACAGAAAAGTGAATACTGCGTAAACTACTCTTGAATATCTAAAGCCTTGTTAACAATTTTCATTTTCTCTTTAAAAGTGGTTTAAAAAGAGTAAAGGTTGTGTCGCGCGGCATGGATACGGAATTATAGGAATAACCCAATCAAGAATTATAGTGCAAGATGTCGGAACAGAAAGGGTAACATTGAAATTTTAGGAGATAACAAAAGCAAATGTTATATATATTTTAAATGATTAAAACCTATATTCAGACGAGTTCAAAATTCATTGAATATAGCTTTTAATTATATTTGTGTTATTCCATTACATGAAGATATAAAAGACAAGTTTTCTCGCATCCACGATGAAAAAATTGGATGTAATCCCCGTCACCCAAAGCTTAATGTTATATAAAATGCGATTTTGTTATTTTATCAACAAATTTGCAATTGTACCGGTTGAAGCAATAGATAAAATGTTGAGTTAAAACTCATTTGATTAAGCAATATAGCATACAAGTTGTTGAAGCTAGACACTTTTGTATTTCTAGTAAAAACTCAATTACTAGCAAAGTATTTAAAGTGAGAATGAACAAAAGGCGTCTAGTTGAAACGTTAATTATGACGTAAATTAATTAAATGACAATACATGAACGAAACATCTGGGGTATGTTTTATTAATGTTGTTTGTCGCACATTGGAGACTGACTCAGGGCATTAAAACTTATTTACATACGTAAAATTATAATATTTTACAAAGTAATTATAACAAAAACGAAGTACAACTACATTTTGCTTAGTGTCAACCTCGTGCTTTGCGGCATCAACGGAAATATTCCAAAAAACCGAACAAAATGAAACTAAACACAAACCAAGATCAGTATCAAAACCAAAATCGATGTAAACAGAGCGGGAATCCCTTCATACCGCAATAAACCAACCGCCGACATACTTACTTTGTGGACCAATCTAAAAAAAATGGGACAATTGAAAAACAAAACGATGAAGGCAGCCCCCGCGGCGGTATACAACCGGAGCGGGTGGGCCGCTGCGCCGGGGTTAGTGGGTGAAGCGGGGAGGGTAAACCGGCTCTTGAGGGTGGAGAACCCCACCACGTTCCTTGATTTTTTAAAGATAAACTAATTTTCTACAGATAAAGATGGAGGAATATCACACACATACGCCAATGTCCTCATCCAAGAACCTTGAGTAAGGACATGCCGCATCCCCTCCTACCGGGGTCTCGCCTTGTCGTGGCGAAGGGAAGAAAATAAATTGTAAGGAAAACAGCTTGAGAGCACAACACACTTTGGAATAGAATAAGATAAAACTGAAGAAACCCCAACTTTGGCTGATTTCCAGCATAATAACAGGACATAGTTCCTTTAAACAGCCTGTGCAGAAACTGCATAGAGAACGCAGAAAACTATCCATTTGCTGCTGCAATGCAAGGAGGTGGCAATCTAACGGGCAAGATTTCTCAGATCTCCATACTCAGAATCTCCACCTTCAGAGATTCTTGGAGGAGATAGGTTTGCTTAAGTAGTGAGCAAAAGAGGTGCATCAGTCATCGAGTTATTAGTATAGTTGCAAAGGCCAGACTGACGTGAAATACAGAGCGAACGGTAAATTAGACAATATTACAAATTGGCATGAATACAAATAAGTTCTGATGATATTGTCCTGGTTTTTGGACATTTTATGAGACATTTGATGATAAAACAGCTCAAAGAATACCAGATTGTGAGGAGATTTGAGGTCATTAAAAACTACAATGAATAACAGATTGCTCTCTCTGTTTGTCTGAACAAGAGTCAAACAAAATAATGGACATTATGGTTCATCTTTCATGTGGCTGGTTCAAGAGTCATCTAATTCCATAGCTTTTGTATCATAATTGTCTTCAAAAGAGGTGTTCTGTACCACCAAATATAGTAAATACAAATTCAATTTCAGAAAAAATTTTATCATAAACAAATGTTATTTCAAAACATGTAAATATTAGCATAGAAAGGGGAAACATTGAGTTGATATCAAACCTGTGGCAACAACATTAAAGAGATTTGTATTTGCTAGGAGTATGCTGTGAAATGAGGGTTGAAAAAAGAAAAGCACAATAAAATGTCAATTCTGCAATGTTTCATGAAGAGACTATTTTCAAAATTTCTATCATTGTTAATGAGAATGTAGATTATTTGTTATATATACCCTTCTGATTGGTCTCATAGAAAAGTACATAATGTTTTGTTTTTTTTCTTAAAAGATATTTTTATTTTTAGTTTTCCTTTATTTCTGAGCATAAATGTTATCTAGATTATTAAAAACAGAGTTTTGTAGTGAGAGAGAAATGTACTTTTACAGGTCAAATATTGTTTTCAATATTTTTCAAATTAGCCACTTTAGTAAATATACTAAGTTTCATTCATTTCAAAACAATTTGTCTCCCACATAAAGGTAAAAAAATGTTAAAATACTAATCAATTGTACTACTTATAAAATGTTAAATTTAACCCTAACATTGACAAAATCATCAAATTGCCTATTAATGGAGTCATTTTATAACAACTGAACAGAATGAAATTTGTCTCCCTAGAGTTTAAGAAGTTATAATTGTAATATATTATAATAGATACAAAAGAAATAAAACTTACCATCACTACTAACTTCTATTTTCTTTTTTTGAGATTTGTTAGAAATTGATACATTTTTAATACTTTTTGTGACTTCTTTTATATCAGTATCTACTGACTTTTTAAGCTTAGTATTGGTTTTTGGCTTCTCATCTTCACTTTCATCTGACTCAATACTGATTCTAAAATATATTGTAATGTACAATATTAAAACAATATATACATATTATAATAATGATTACTTGATAAATGAAGGAAAAAGTAATATCGTATTTATAGAATTTTAGTAAAAATTCTAATGAAACATATGTTACAAAAAAATCAGAAAAATCTACAAATATCAATATGTAAATTAATTCAGATGCTAATAATAATATTATGAAATAACTTTCAACAAAATTTACATCACTTCTTTAAGTATATTTAGCAATTGGCAAACAAAACCATATATAACCTATAACACTCACTTTTTTCCTTTATTATTTGCCGGCTTGATAACATCGATGTTGGTGGTTTCGACTTCGCTGTCACTAAAATATTATTCAATTTTTAAAATAAAATAATTTTTATATAAAAATAAATTTGTTTTAATATTTAATTTAA
>DWHK01000069.1:0-19613 GCA_018247855.1 Graphium androcles | reverse complement strand
ATTCCTAAGAATGTTGTGGAATCAGAGGTACTTAGGATTTCATTATTTAAAACCAAATTAAAATTCTGCTTCCTTATATTGGGAAGAGTGAATTGAATATACTTAGTTTTTGTTTCATTTAGTACTAGATTATTACCAGTGGAGTACAGTGCATTATTCACTTCGTCATAATTTGACAAATGTCTATCAACTTTGAAGATTAGCGAAGTATCATCAGCAAATGATACAATATCACATAACTCTTTTACATAAAAAGGGAGATCATTAATGTACACTAAAAATAGGAATGGTCCGAAAATATATCCTTGCGGAACACCCATTTTAAGTCCTACTTATAGATCTCTATCCCGAGGAATCTAAATTATTTATACTGACTTTTTGAGTTCTCTCACTAAGATAGGAGGCAATGAGATCAAGAGCAATTTGATTTGTCACCTCGTGCAATGCAAATGAAATTATTACAAATCGTGTCGTTTATAAGAATCAGATTTGGAAGAAGTTAGTAAATAGGTACTCAATTCATATGTTAACCTCAATGGTGGGCGCTATAAGGTTAATAGCATCAAGTGCAGTTAAATTAGATATGGGAAATTTAAATAAATTTCAATCAAAGGTTTGTACGTTATAGGCAAAATGTAATACTAAAATAACCATTGATAACGTGTTTATTAATAAGATAATAATTTCAAAACAATCTTAATTCGGAGGAACAAATTCATAAAAACCCATACATCCCATACATATGTATACCAAAATGGTTTTCAACGTTTTTATAGAATTCGATTGAGAATCATATTTTCTTAGGTCATACGAATACTTGCTCAAAATGACAAACCTACGATCTGTGACGCATGAGTCTATTGCCAAACAATTGTGCCACCAGCACAAGCTGAATTTTCAGTATAATAAGGGATACATTTTGGTTATTTGAATTTAATTTACAATGTAGTATAATAAAGTATACAAAACAATCTGTTAAGTTACTATAAGTGACTATTGCCCGCTTTAAGTAGACAGCGCAAGTAAATTAATTATTCAAAGCACCAGGAGTTAAACATGAACTATTTAATTAGTTTCCGCTTATCACGGCTTACTTTCAAGTTACAATTCAATGCAAGTCATGGCTGTGGCTAACTACTGGTATAAGTCATAGCATAGAAAAAGCATCAATACTATGGCCACCTCCTTATGGAAATAAATGACAATGTACAAGGAGATAGTTACTTAACATATCATGTTATCAATAATGATTTTGGGCTTTGAATGCCTTACTTTATACAAATAAAGTAGCGATGACGTCTTGGACCATCCATATCGACACCGTTACTGCAACGCTTGTCACTGCCAATGTTAACTGATTTCAAAACCCGTCGTTTAATTTTATGAATGAAGCGCAAGATTACTCGCATTAATTACAATGTTTACTTGTGAGATTACCTGATGGCCGTTCCTACCCTCTTCTGTTCTAATCACTAATAAATTTACGCCTTATTATATCCCTATATACTCTATCCGAAGCTGTCAATATTTACGATATACGATATAAGTGATACAACATGACATATTATATTGAACCCAATAAAACTTTTAAATCAGCACACTAACACATTTATACATGCAAAACATATGTTTTATTAAAACACCTCTTTTATTTCTACATGTTTATATTATACCTACATGTACACGCAAATACAACAACAAATAAAAAAAACTTCTATGTATATTTTTGATCAGCTTAGTTGACCTTTATCAGCCATTTTTTTCGAGATATTGTAAGGATAAATAAATTAAGTTAGAACGAGCTTGTAACCACGGACAGCGAAAGATATTTACGACAATACAGGATGGAAAATAACTGATTGCGGGATTATATATATACAACCAATCAATATCGATAGTATCGATCTACTTAACAAACAAACAAATTTAATTTTGTTATCATCATGAAATAACTAGTCCCGGTAGCTCCGTGTAAGGGCGCTTGCCTTTAATTCTGTATACTCGAAAGCCTGAGTTCAAACCCTGGTGCCGGCACCAATGAAATTAAGTTTTAAGTGCAGATTTAGCACGCGCTCGGCAGTTAAAGAAAACATCGTGAGTTCGCCAATCCGCACTGGTTCCGCGTGCTCGACTATGCCTTATACCTTCTGTCAGGAGTTAATGTCTTCAGAAGAGGCATTTGGCCATCAGTGGGCAGTAAAATAGGCTAATAATTACTTTAGGAAATAACAAGGTGCACATGAATAGGAGATTGGATATATTTAGAGATCTGTTGTTGAACTTTTAAACTCAGCTTGTTAGCAACAGTTCAAAATAGATGCAATTTGATAACAATTTACCTTAACATAAATAAAATTAAACCGGTTAAGAATACATGTACACAAATTGTAACTTTAAATAAAAGAAATTTATGTTGATATACAGCTATTTGATATATTCGAGCCGTGGTAGCTCAGTGTCTGGGCGCTCGCCTTTAATTCTGTATACTCGAGGCGAACCTGAGTTCAAACCGCGCTGCCGGCACCAATGAAATTGTTTATTTCTTAGTTGCAATTTTAAGTGCTGATTTACCACGTGCTCGGCGGTAAAGGAAAACATCGTGAGGAAACCTGCATATCAAATATGTGAAGTTCGCCAACCCGCACTGGGGCCGCGTGGTGGACTATGCTCTATACCTTCAATCTAGAGGAGGCCTTTGCCCGGCAGTGGGATAATTTGAAAATAGGCTGTTACAAATAATCGCGGGGTTCAAGTTCGCGGCGAAGTACTAGTTTAAAAGTGGTTAACTTTAAACTCAAACCCTAGAGTCGTGTAACCAAATTCCACCGTCGAATTAACTACACTACACTTAGCACAGACGATATTGAACTGTTATACATCCACTTTTAAGAGCTCGTAAAATTACTTAACTATAATGATTGGCGTTTAAGCGAGTGCCCCAGTTAAGTTGAGGTTAGTCAGATCAGCCTTCCGTTAATGCTGTGTTGTCATTTCCCCCATCCGACCAGCCATGCGGGAATTTAATTTTAATATCGCAATTATCTCGTTAATTTATTCCGCAAGGGCAAAATAGAGCGGTGTTTCGACTGAGCGGTGATTCTGTTAACAACAGATTTTAATCAGTTGATTAAGTGTGCGATTGGTGTGATTGACTTGACTAATATTGCCCGATTGTTCAGGAGGGTAATGTTTTTCGGACACATGTGTCTTATTCTCTGGTACGCTCTTAAGCCTAAATTGGTATATTCTAGCCAATTATGGGAATGACCGCGCCTTTGCTTCTATCAAATTTTCTTCCGGGATCCGTCTCTTTCTCTGGATCTCTTTTAATTATTTTACTGTATTCCAGGATTTATTCCGCAATATATTTATGTCCCTAGACCTAGTTGTAGTGTAGGATGTTCGTTTAGAATTTGTTTATGTATCCCTAATAATGCCTTGTATGCCAATACCCAGTTGAGTATTATAATGGCAAAACAAACAAACTCACTGTCTCATTTATATATATTTATAATATTATTATCAATCAAATATTTTGAAAACTTGGCTACCTCTTCTGGTTTTCTTTTATTGCAATCGTTTTAATAAGATTTATGAAATGTACATACAACTATTCTACTTCTGTACGGACTACTTTTTTTAGACTAGTATAGTTTGAAATTCAAAAAATCTTATTTTTTTAATTTTTGTGACCAACCATTGTTTAAATATATAAAATTTGCGTAAGTAGTGTGTTGATAAAATTTTAATGCTACTCAAGTGCTCATCGAGGTTTGCGAGTGTGACTTAATCATCTCACGTATTATAGCTTGCTTAGATAATTCAAGCAGCTTATTTATCGTGTGCCGATTGGTAAATATAACACGGAACAATGGTACAACTGCAATCGGATTATTGTTTACCTTTGAAGACAATGTTGCTTTATTTGTATCAATTGTCGTTTGTCTTAGTCCAAACCGTGTGCTTTGTTATTGTCTTGTTTACCGTTCACTATAGGCCCCTTGAGTGATGGTGAGAGCAAAGACCCTCGTGCAAATCAGATCAGTAGTTTTTGGAAGAATCGCGACAAACAAATTATATAAGGTAGTAGAGCATAACATCTTTTCGCGGCCGCGCTCGCTTGGACAAGTACCATAGCCATTTAAAAAAGTCAGCATAAAATAAAGTATGCGTGACTTTTTGGGCTGCCGGACGACAATTCTGTCGTCCTCTTCTTTTCCAACTTCTCTCCCTTCAAATCCTTAATATGTTCCCGACCCATCCTACCCAATAAACCTGTGCTATCCAAATTTCCAGGCTGGTAACGCACGCGGAACTCTTCGGATGTTGTATGTGTCTATGGGTGAAGGGATCACTTAACATCAGATGAACCGCCTGCTCACTTGCCAGCTTTTCTCTATAAAAAATATATACGAGCCGAAAAGAAAATCATTAGGGTAAAGCATCACATCTTACACATATGTAGATATCCTCGCATGAATCAGGCTGCTTGCCTATGAAAGTATCACCGCGTCGCATACAAAGTCAGCGTAAAATAAAGTATATTCTATTCCAATTAAAGATACGACAAATGGTAAACAAAAATTAACCTTTTACGCTGAATTGCAAAAAATCAGCAGAATTTACCTAACCATATATGGTTCAAACGCGTTTGCTCTATTTTATGGATTTTTGAGTACGTGACTAATGTTTGTTTACTTTCTCTCTATCTTTAATTGGAACAGACTATACACCTGGTTTGTGGGTGGGCTTGCTATGTTAGCCACAGCCCCTTTTTCTTTAAACCCTTTATTCTCCTTTCTCAATTCCGTTTATTTCCACAGTTATGGTTATATTTTGTCTCTACCCCAATGACACATTTTTATAACAGGCCGGATAATAAAAAACAAAATTATATACGATAAAATTCATAAAATGGTTTTATTTAACATCGTCTAAAGAGCCAAACCGGCAATAAAGTGTGATAATTTAAAATTTATTTTAATTTTGAATTATCTCCGTATAAGGATATCCTATTTATTCCGTAGCCTCAATTAGCAAGCATAAATTAAAAACTATCATCTATTTTTTTGCGTCTCAAGTCATTGTTTCGAAACATAAAAACTATTTTTGTATTTCCGTAGTCTTAATGAACATGCAAATTAATGTTGTTTGTTACATCATTGTTTATAAATTATTTAATAATTTATATTAAACATAGATAAAAAATATAAATATTTTTCTACCGCTTCACGTTTATTGGCAATTACACTAAATTAAAAAAAAAAAATTAAACATACACTTAAAATAAATTAAGTAACTAACAGTTTGATCTATAACTGTGTCCCATTTTAATTTCTCTTACTAACTCAACTGTCCAAAATTTATTTCGAGAAATATATTGTACCTAAATCTTTGGATAAAAATGTATTCGTCCACTAAAAATATTCACATAATTTTTTTTAATTTATTTTCGTTTTTTTTTTAACGCTTTATATCAAGGTAGTATTTTCAATAGTCATTAAATATACATGGGTCAGATTTCACTTTTAAATGGAATGCATCTGACCCAGCGATAATGTAGTCTTGTAAATATTCATACAGCTGGGTTTAGAAAGAGAAAAAGGGGAACTGAATAATGCGCACGTTTTCCAAAGTTACGTCAAAATTTCCATACTCAATGAAGGCTTTTCGAGCTCTCATTGCAGGTCAAATATGTACCACTTGTTCACAAATCTACACTCCTGCCTGAATTAAGACCGGACAAAAATTTGTAAAGTTACATTATCTATATCTTCTTTATACATATAAAAATGAATGTTTGTCTGTATGTCCTTTATAAAATCGTAAACTATGCATTTGATCGTGTATGAGATATGCGATCTTCAGCAAAGTGTTGTGTATGAGTCTACGAAGGTTTCTGAGTTGGTACTGACAGATGGCGCCACTATCATTCCAGTGAATTTCATGTATTGCCGTGACAGTTGAATTGAAACGAAAACAGCAAACGATTGATGACGTTTCGAGTTGTAGGTGACGTAAGAATTTATGTAAACGTTGCTATTGGTTGCTAAAGTTCGTGTAGGACAACGTCTGCCAGGTAAGAGGTATAATTAAGCAATTTTTATTACGCTTTGAACGATTTATCAACAAACTGTTCACTATTTACGCTAGTGCTGCATTCTGACGCGAGAACATTGCAGTATTATTCCCTATTAGTGACGCGCTGAGAGCACTGTAGCTGACTTGAAACTTTTAAGCATATTGGCTTAAGAGTGCGCCCGTTGCCAGAAAAAATTACATTTCACCCTCGCGTTTTCCATATTTCTTGCTTTGCTTTACAGTCGAAAATTGCATGACACAGTTGACTTTAATAAAGGCTTTGAGTGTTTTAGTTAGGTTTTAATTGATTATTCAAAATGTAAACGATTACTCAAACTGAATATTATCTATGTAATATGTAAAAAATAATGTAGTGTTGTCGCTGATAATTTACAGTATTTCCCAAAAAAAATTATATATATTTTTTTTAATTCTATCCACTTACTCTGCTTTGGATATTTCCCTGCCTAAAGTATTTATTTAGTTTTACGTTCGAATCTAAAAAGTATGTCCATAAAAATGTACTTTTAGCATTTTTAATTATTTTAATAATCATGTCACTGTAATAATAAAATTTACCGTATTTATTTATTTAATTTATTACCCGAGAAGAATATTTTATTCTACAATAAATCATAAAATATATAAAATATAAATAATTTTCACGATTAAATATTTAAGAGTTATATAAAGATCGATTAAATATTCATTTTATTAACACGATATTTTAAGGATTTTTATATTCCCCAATTACATCTGTTTCTTATTTGTGTAGCATAAAGTTTTTTAAAATGATTGATACAAGATAAATCGTTTAGATATTTGTGAAATTCATTCAATTAATTAAGAATATTAATATATATTTAAGAGTTATTTACTCGATGACCGGTTGGCGCAGTGGTTGAAACTTAGCTGCGGCGTCGCAGGTCGTGGGTTCGATTCCCACCCGGGGCAAATATTTGTATGACCTATACGTATACGTTTCGGATCTGGGTATTTGTGTCTGTGCAATGTATGTTTGTAAAACGCCCTTGTAACACAAGCCTAGTGCTTATAATGAGAGCAGAGTTTTTTTCTAAAATAACAAAAAATAGTAATTTGTCATCAATATTATATTGTTATTTAAGTTACAATAATATTAGTTTATGTTTTACTAAAGCATACTAATTCATTTGAGCATATGTAAAATTTTTATAGTAATTGGTCAGAAGTAGTTAATTTGTATTCTCATTGCAATAACTCTTAAAAGCAAAATGTCTATATTACTGACATACACTATAAAATTAAGAGTCGAGTACAGAAAAGGGTTATATATCCGTTATATATGATTAATTAATTGCAAATTTAAATTACTAGTTATTTAGAACTTGGACTTTGCGGGTTTTTATTTTAAACTTATTTCAATATCTACTACTGAACCGACTTTTATGTCCAATGAACTTAAAAATTGTATTAATATTACCTACATATATTTGAAATATAATTTAAATTGGAGCACTGGTTCGACCGTTATCGCCGAACATACATACAAGTATACATACATATATAAGATGTCTTTTCGCCCCAACTGTAATTGTAAACCTCACTCACTTCGCTCGCTCAGTCAATAACTGATTACAACAATGTTGTTTTGTTCTGAAGGAAAACCGTTTCACAGAACGTTCAAAACAACTTAAGTGAACTCTAAATTGTTATTGAACATTACGTTCACGTGATTTGGTAGTTAAAAAAATAAAAGCTAAATATTTGTAAAATTTATTTACTATGCGCTAAACATTTTAGTTCAAAATTCTGATAAATCATAAGTATAACAGCATATTTGTGTTAAATTTAGACAGCCATTTTTAAATGTTTTTCGGTCTAAGTTTATTGCGTCCATAAAAGCAAAATAACACAAATAAAATAAAAGAGAGACCTTTTGAAAAATACTTATCAACTTTTTGAAAAATGGAATATAAAATTAGAGGTCATCAGGTTGTAACCTAAACTGTATTAAATGTTTCTGTACAAAATATACATGCGTAGTAAATAGCTCGTAAGACTACATGTGATTAATTTAAGTTGCGTTTTATTTTTTATAAAAACTTAAAAGAAACACTATTCATAAATAGTTTTGCAATAACATACTTAATAACCTAATTCATTATTAATAATCAAGTAATTCATTTATTCAATTCAATAATTCAATCTAATTCATTTTCATTCAATTAAAATAAAATTAAAAACAGCTTAGAAACAACATAGGAATTGAGCTGGAAGCATTCATTGGATGTTACCTGATCACAACAATAAAGTTATGCATTCAGTTGTATATAAATAAATAGTACATTTATTACATAAACGATACGCAAAAGAACTTTTGTTTGTAAGTCCAGGTAAAAAAAGAAATTAGCATTTTAAATTAAACAACTTAACGGATTTCATCGCGGTTTATTTTGAAATTTTATCACCCGACGTTTCGAATACTTAATAGTTAATGTAAAATGTCGAACATTCGCCAAGTCTCAGAAAAGAAATTAGCATTTTAAATGCTTAAGGCAAGCGCCCTTTGTGTGACATTGTGACAATAATGACATTAATGTATATGATATATATATCTAGAAATATGATACCAACAGACTTGGCCAAGCGTTGCTGTGAAACATTATTAGAACATAATTATATTCAAATGATTAAACGAGCTAAAAACAATCCTACCCTATAAAACAAGATAGTATTGTCTATCTTTAGAATTACACAGCTCTTAATTTTTTTATCTCTTCTCCGTTATATATCCCGGAGTCCATTGCGGACAACGTTGTAACGAATCTTCGTATAAAGCATATATAATATAAAGCGTTGATGATATGTATTATATAAACCGTAACAGTACTATAACAATATATTAAAAAGTGTACATTTAATTTTAAAACCATCTCAGTATTGTAATATTTTAAAGAAACTTTATTAAATTAATTATTATGTAATTTTGGCATTTTGCATGTGACATTCATTCAATCGCGCTATATTTGTAGAAAATGTACAAAGGATTGACTTTCCGTATTAATAAATGGACAGACGTTGTCCTGTCCCCACAAAGAACTACGGCAACTTCTCATACATCGTTTTACCTGAGAAATATTTGAAGCGCCAATGAATATAAAAATGTAAATAAAATAATAGATTTATTACATAAACGATATAGGAAAGTATTTTTGTTTTTAAAAGCCAGGTATAAAATAGCACCATTTGAAATAACTTAAAGCAATCGACCTAGTGGGTCGATTGCTTTTGTTTTGCACGCGGCCTTTTGCCGCGTGTCAAAAAATTACACTAATACTCGTATAATTCGACAAAACTTCCAATAAGATCTGATAGTGTTTGTGCGTCGCAACATATGATTGGTGGTTTTGTCGCATTATGTCAATGTCACTGTTTGCCGTGCACCCAAACACCGCAGTGCGCACTTGCCCTTATGTCTATATATATATTTATATGTCTATGTAGTACATTAAACGAGACCAATGCAAAATTTTCAAGAAAATCTTAAAACTCTTTATGATACCATAAAATTATTTATTATTAATAGATTAATTGCTGGTTAATTAAATGTAACACGTAATTGCGTACAGAATAAACCAGCGCAAAATTATGCAACGGATTAGTTTTAGCGGGTACTTACCTATCTTCACTTGAAATTAGAGTGTATCATTTATTTTTAGATTATATATGGTTTTTAAAAGGTTATATTTCCGGATAATTTTAAAACATGAAATTGGCGTTTAGCCGAACTGGCTGGCCACTTTGATCTCAAATAATATGGCATTTGGTTAGCAATTCCAAATTCAAGTTCCATTGTGGCTCTAGCGCTTCAGAAACATCTCGAAGGATTAATGATATGTATGGGGAGGAAACTAAAAGAACTACTGTAATAGAAAGCACGGTATGCTTGTGATTCCAACGTTTTCGTTCTGAAAATTTCTACCTCCAAAACAAACCCTGTGGATGGCCGGGAATCCAAGTTGGCAATGAAGAATTAAACGTGATCACGCGAATAACACACAGTAGACGCTACTAAAATTACTCAAGTAAAATCTTTTCAAAAATATTAAAGTCATTAGTCGAGATAAAAACTATCTTTTAAGTTGGGCCAAAATTTCATCAATATGATTTAAGTACATGGTCACACGGATTTTTTTATATAAATTATAATACGTCGGTATTTATAGTGGTTTTACATATATCGTGCGAGAAATTATATTTATGATATAGTTTCTCCGGTATTCTTTACGCAACACAACTATTTTAAATTCAACAGTATATCTATAAATATATTCTTTTAATATTGTAATATTTTATGCAGATTGGACAAATATACATTCGCTTTCGATTACACAACACGAATTTCGTCATGATGAACGTATGCTATAATAATAAAGTAAAAGACTCAATTATAACGGACAGTGTAAATAATTGCGCGCGAAATTGCTTTCATGTATGGTGTTACGAACTCATGGGCTCCTACCTCTGCGTGTAACTTTCACGGAGCAAGTATTACGTAATAAAACGGTTTTGTTTCAAGTGAAATGACATAGAGAGCTTAAAGAACGCCACGTGAGAGCTTTTTGTTCGAGGATAGATTGTGTAATGTTACATAAAAAATTATGAGGACGTGTTAAATTACGCTATTTTAGGGATTTTGCCGCGATTTAACACGTTTCAAACACCCGAACCCTTTACAAAGTTCAGGGTCACTTGATAAGAAAAATATAATAAAACGTTATTAAATCGTCTATGTACAAACATCGACAAGTTACTATTTAAATATATGTATAGCTGTGTACTATCTAATATAAAAAAATCCTTTGGGATTATTAAACATTTTCAGTAATTAATAACACAGTGTCGTAATTCATATTGATATATATCAATATACTATGACTTCAATGTGCTGCTAAGGCCTGCTGTACGGTTTTCGGCTCGGAATTCCGAACACGATTTCCGAATTCAGGAGAACGTATGCTCTGCTTCATACAGAATCCGTAGATGCTCATAAACATGCTCGTTATATTATTGTATGCAATCCTCACCCCATTCGGAAATAGCACCGTATATTTGCTTAGACTGATTGCAAGTAAAGTTCACCCGTTTGCCCCTTGTAAGCCACACAACCCGCCACAGCTCCCACGAATGGGTAGTCTTATTCGGGAAATATTATGCTGTCGTATTTTATATATAGAAAGATGTCCCTCCCGCGCAACATATATGAATATAACTTAAATATAGGATATATTGAATGCATACGTAGTATATCCAAGGTCAACTTTCCAATGATCCACTAATAAATAGTTTCGAGTACGCTATAAATATAGGTATTACTAGTGGTATAGGCCGTTGCTTTACAAACCGGAGGTCATGGGTTCGAATCCCGCGGGGGGACAATGACTGTGTTATTGTTTCTTAGTTGGGTTAGGGCTATACGGGCCGATCACCTGATTGCCTGAAAATTTAGAAGATCCATGCGTCGGATGGGTATGTAAAATGTCGGTCCTGGTTGTCAAGAACACCTTTGGCTTGTGGCTCCAAATATCCTGACAACTAATCCATCCTTCGTATTGGAATCCATCCATCCTTGGGTATATAAAGTTTTGATAAAAACTGATATGCAGGTAATATTTATTTGGATTAGAAGCCGACTTCTTGTAAATTAGGAATAAGACTAGGAGGAAAAAGAAGGGGGATTTATCCCCAGTGCAGTTCTTTTAGGCAAAAAAGGCACAGTATATTTGTAATGTCAACGACCATCCTTGGCCATTTAATACACACATTAATATACTGGTTGTAATAACCTGACACAACTCAATAATTATTAGCATATATGCTACTAAATCGAATTAGTAAAAAAAATATTTGTAAAAATATTTAAGTGAATCTTAATACTTTTCTTTTATGAAAATATTCTCTCATGTAAACTACACTGTACATACCCATTAAATCGGCAGAGTGCCGCGCATTAGCACGACATCTAACGACCTTGCACCTAAACGGCGCGATTAGATGTGCACAAGTTAGGTTTTTTTCTTAGCTATTTTGATAGTTTAGTGGCTATGCTATATCATACTTTGTTATTTAAAAAACTGTGAAACTCAGCTTTCCTGTAGATAACAACATAATGCGGCTATTTCATTTATTATTTTACTTGAGTAACAGTATTAATAAAACTGCCACGTAATTAAATAATAGCTTTACTTAAAAGAGAACAAAAACATAACAATAATAACTTAATCCTAAAACCTATTTACAAACGAGCGTTATAGTACAACTGTAATACTGGATTTAAATCGTTGTTGTATTGGCATGCACCTGTGAATCTATGACTTAGTTGAGTTTTCACCAATTTAAAATGGTATATCCAGACGTGTTATTTTCTTTTATGGTAAGGCCCACCGCCATGGCCGGCGCCTATCGCGTTCGTGTAACTGTCACCGCCGTGGCCGAAGCTGTCCGTCAGACTTATGCTGGAGATGTCGTGTCCACCGCCTAATCCGTGGCCTCCGTGGCCGCCACCGCCCAGAGAGTCGTAACCGATGGAGTGGCTGTCATGGCCACCTCCGCCGCCGTGACCACCCAAGCTGTAGCTGTCGTAGCCTCCTCCTCCACTGTGCCCTATGCTGTAGCTATCATGGCCGCCTCCGTGTCCGAAATCACCGAGTCCGCCAGATCCGTGGCCGCTGCTTCCTCCGGATGAGAAGCTATAGCCGCCGGAATAACTGTCATGGCCACCTGACGAGAATCCACCTCCACCGTGATGGTCGTGATGTTCGTGATGGCCGTGGTCACCACCAAATCCACCACCGAGGACGCCACCCAAGTCGTGCCCGTGGCCGCCACCCAAATCGTGTCCGTGGCCGCCACCGAAGCCTCCCCCGAATCCGCCGCCTAAACCTCCTCCGTGGCCGCCGCCTAAATCATATCCGCCATGCCCGCCTCCGATATCGTGGCCTCCATGGTCGCCACCTCCATGTCCACCTCCCAAATCGTAACCGCCATGTCCTCCACCGATATCGTGGCCTCCTAATTCGAGACCTCCGCCGTGACCTCCCCCAAAATCGTGACCGCCTCCTCCATGGCCACCAAAGTCGTGCCCTCCAATTCCGCCACCGTGACCTCCTCCGATATCATGTCCTCCAAATCCACCCCCTCCGTGACCACCATCGAAATCGTGTCCCCCAAATCCGCTATCCCCGTGGCCACCTCCGTGGTCATGTCCTCCGAAGCTTACGCCTCCATGGCCACCTCCAAAGTCATGTCCCCCGAAACCGCCACTTCCGTAGCCACCACCGAAGCCGGAGTCTCCGTGACCGTGGTCACCCCCTAAGTCGTGGCCGCCACCGCCGTATCCTCCCACGGAGATGCCGTGACCACCGCCGAATCCACCGCCGAATCCACCACCGAATCCGCCTCCATGTCCGTGACCATGGTCATGTCCCTTCAGATGGTCGATGAAACCGCCATGCAAGTGGTCTGCGAAGCTCCCTCCGTGCCCTCCCCCGTAGCCGCCTCCTCCACCGCCATGGCCGTGGTCGTGATGCTCGTGAACTATAACTTCCTTCGAAGAGTGATGTGGCTCAGGTATGTGAACTCGTATGTGGACACTAAAACAATACAAACATAGTTGAGACATCGTTAACATACGCAATTTACTTCGCTTAGAAATCACAAATTAATAAAAGAAAACAATTGACATAGACAACAATGTGAAAATCTTACGTCGCACAGCAGCAGGTCAGATAACGCACAAGTGAAAACCATAAGGGTGATACCCATAAACAATGGTTTGATTTTCACCATTTGCCGCAATAAAGAAGAGTAGCGTGAGAAACAATTAGTGTAGAAATCTCAACAAAATTGCTCCATCCGCAGTTTTTTGTTGTTCCGTTATCCCATTTCAAGTGTAAACAGCAAAAGCAAAAGTTATCCAATTTATTATATAACCTGCTACATATAAAACTATATTTCTACATGTTAAACATTGATACAATTACGTTTCACAAAACAGGTATATCTGAAATGTAATTCTTCTAAAGTGAAGTAGCAATTTGTAATTTGGATGAAAAGACATTAATTCATGCTCCATGCAGTAGAGAAGGTATATGGAGAACATCGCATTCATTAATATGATATGTAAAATGTACATAGCAAAATTTCTAAACGAAACATTTGATATTAATTTCGGCCAATGAAAAGTATTCTTGCTTTATTTATACATGATTCAGGTGAAACATAGAAACGTCAAAACCAATCTAAATAGATGTTACGAAATAAAACAAAGTTGTTTCTATTATCAGCCCATTATTAAGAAATCTTTTGGCGTCAATTATTCGTCATTTAAACACAAAAAAACAGTATAATGTCATTAATAAAAGAACATATTATTATGATCATTCTTACGTCTCACCTTGAAAAAATATTATAATACACAAAAATATGTTAATACTAGAAAAATGAAGAGAAAAACACCAAAAAAAACATGGCTACAACAATTTCGAGAGATCCATAAAAAATAATTTAGCGCGCCAAAAACCGACGAGGCGTCAATCGCTAGCACAGATAAGCCAACGCATTGTGCCCGCCCGCACAACCGGTTTATATTTATCCCTGGCTTACGTTCTCAATTGAAAAATAAATTTAGCGAAACTACGCGGGGAAAAAATGTCCCGCGTCGCAGCGAGAACCGGCTCTGACACTGCAATAAAGAGACGACCTTGTTCGTGGGGACGATTACATCATATGACAGAGTGACGACGGTGCGGAATTGCGATAACAGTAATTACAGGGTTTTGCATCTTACAAAATGCTGGCTGATTTGCTACTCTAATTTAAATTTCGAATCAATGTTTCTTCTGCTAAAAGTGGCCAGTATGTACTCGAATGAAGGGTTTTGCATGTTCCCAATGCCTGGTTAGTTTAGACGATAGCGATAATTTAAATGAAAAAAAAAATTAATTGCGAACATTTTTTTGTTCTAGGTATAATTGGATAGTATATGTACCAGTAGCATTTTAAGAAATGCTGGGTGAATTGTTTCTCTAACATGATTCAAATATCGAATCGATGTTCTTCTGACAACTATGGATGCCAGCGAGTATTCAAGGAAAGAGTTTTGGATCACACGCATTGATATACGAAAAACCCACACATAGTCGTGAACAAAAATAACAATATAATCAAAACAATTTTACATGTCAAAATTATGGATGACATTCATTTTTTGTTTTGAAAATTCAATCCTACGTACAGGACATAACCTTGTTTTTACAAAACCATACATAACACGGAAAATTTTTGATTGTAGTTTTTTCAAGGCAAATGAGTGCATAATTTGGCATTGTGCCGGGGACGTTTGTGAGACGGTTTTTTGTATATCAATGATTACATATAATGCTGCTTATGAAATATATTTCACATAATGCTGCTTGTGATGTTTGCTTTTTCAATCAAAAAAATAATTAATTTCTAACAGCGAATTAATATTCTTGCTAATATTAATTCGCTGTTATATTATATTATTCTTATTAATATTCTAATTAATAATATTGAGCTGCAGCTAGCGGTTATATCAAATTAAAAGGAAATAATTCAATAAATCGAATTTTCTTATATCTTACTGCCATTATTACAACTTGTACTTGTGTGTACTTATTCGGGTACAAGGAAATATTACTTTGTTTACGCACGAAGTGTAAGAATTCCGTTTACCATAATAGGTTATAGAATTTATCTATAAGGAAACATATCAATTGTAGAAAAGACACTATATAGATATTATTAATTTTATGCATAACACTGTAATGTTTACAAATTCTTTATTACATCAAAGTTATTTTTAATTATGACACGATAGATTATACACCGACTTTTAGAATTTTATTTCAATTATTGTTACTTTATTATTATTTACATTATTTTTATTTTATTAATTATATTAACACAAATGTAGCTACATTTTTGTAAACTTCAAAAACATATGTAAGATATATTATGAACAAGATCTAGAATGTATATTTTTAAAGTATACGATGAAGTTTTATTACCTCAAAGGTTTTTCAGGCAATCGGGTGATCGGCCCGTATTGCCCTAACTCAATTAAGAAGCAATAACACAAAGTCATTGTCCCCCATGGGATTCGAACCTATAAGCTCCGGTTTGTAAAGCAAGGGCGTATACCTCTAGGATATATTATCATTACTTTTAAGAGTTATAATTAGTGATGACAAAAATGAGATGACGGACGTATCCAGAGGCATATAATATATTGGTAACCGTATTAACTGATTGACACACGTATGTTAATACGATTGAACGAATAAATAAGAGGAGGACAATTATAGTGTACACATCATGCATGGTAATTGTTTAATATCGATGCTATAACTAGTAGTTCGCCGCGAACTTGGACCTCGAGGTTTTTTCATTTATCGAAATTAATTCCCTTTTTTTTATATACCTCGTAAAGTACTCAACCGATTTTGATATCCAACGAACTTGAAAATTTTACAAATATTATCCACATATGTTTCAAAATTTCATTTTAATTGGAGCAGTGGTTCGAGAGTTATCGCGGAACACACAAACATATATACATACATAAAATGTGTTGTCGTCCAAACTGTAATTGGAGACCTTACTCGCTTCGTTCGCTTGGTGAAAAATATTTGTGAAGATTCATGTAAATGTTATAAAAATAAAAATAAACACGGATCTTGTACGGCTAATTAGCTTATTAGAATACCAACGAAAACTCCCTTGTTGCTTGACCCAACAAAGTATGTTACTATATTGATATAAATTTATAGTGACGCTTATAAAATATGTACAGAATGGTCTGTTTATAATTTAGAGATAATATAAATATTTTTTGAATATAATTTAGACGGACAAAATAGCATGGATTTTTAATTTGAGGACTGCATAAATGTTGAAATAAAAGATAAGCAAAGTTCTAGGTTGCCTAAAATATATTTTTTTTTGGTGTACTGGTATTTCTTTGCAAATGTGTAGTAGTGAAATAACCGTAAACTCAGCCATACTGGATTCAGTAATCAATGGAAAACTATTTATCATTATTAAAACATGTTTCCAAAATTCGACGTCAGCCCATACATAGTGGCGGCTGGCGGCAAGTTTAAGTTTTTTTAACATGTTTTAGCCAGGTAGAAATAATACGAAAAAATCATTCATATTAAAAAACATTCAAATTAAATAAAGTAAAATTAGGATGATTTAAACCCTATATCTCCCTCACATCCTTTACGATTCCCTTCCCTTCCCAATTGTATTACCTTAAACGACCTGCAACTGTAATGAGAAAGTCTACAGAAGGTAGTCCACATTGGCTACGAGGTAAACAGTTTGCTAGTTTAATTTTTTCATCATAAAAAAGCCGTGGTAGTCCAATGTCCGGGCGCTCGCCTTTAATTCTGTATACTCGAAGCGAACCTGAGTTCAAACCCCGGACACCAATGAAATTGTCAATTTCTTAAATGCAATTTTAAGTGTTGATTTACCACGTGCTTGACGGTGAAGAAAAACATCGTGAGGAAACCTGCATATCTAATATGTGAAGTTCGCCAATCCGCACTGGGGCTGCGTGGTGGACTATGCCCTATACCCTCTGAATAGAGGCCGTTGCCCAGCAGTAGACAAAAATAGAAAATAGGCTGCTACTTTACTTTACCATAAAAAAAACAAAAATTCTATTTTTCAAAAATAGAATAACAGCAATGTAAATATACGATATAGGGTCACGTCTTCAGGAGATTTTCCGTAGCATATTTTGTTAAAAAAACAACAGCACGTTAAATAGTAACATGAACATCGTCATATCGTTATCTTGTTACGTTTTCAATGACAAAAAGGCATGTTCAAAGTCATGAACGCGTCGTGCGCGGGCGCGTCGTTCCGGCTCCATGCACATGTTATACATGTTTTGCATGTGAATATGTGCATATGAAACGATATGTTACATCCGCGTATTCCTTTGACTCTCATATGATTGACGAAGCATGACCGTGGCCATATTGATTTCGATATACTAAGATAAATATAATTGGCTGCAATTGTACAAGCGTTATTGAAATGTATTTCCTTAAATTTGATAACCATCTCTATATCCTTTTTCCCAAATAACTTAGGGGCATCTTCTATTTCTATCAGATATTGCCTGAATATCGGCTTCCCTGTTCCGCAGCCTAAAGGGATAAGTTTATCAAACGTTCGACTAGTTTACAGGACATTTGAAGGCCCTGTTATCCGGTTAACGACTGTCATAGGGATTCATGACGCCTGGGACCTTTTTACAAATTTAATTTTGAAGTAATTAGCTTAAAATCAGCTTTTATTACCGAAATACTCTTAGCAAACAACAATATTGTAACACCAGGCCACATGGAAAGTTACTTAACTGTGATTTTTGTTAAAGTTTCAACGTAATTTGTATTGATGACTGGCTGGCGCAGTTGCTAAGCCAGGCTTCGGCGTTGCGGGTCGTGGGTTCCCACCCTGAACAAGTATATGTATGGCCTACAAATAATTTATTCGGATCTGGGTGTTTGTTTGCGTGAATTTTATGTTTGTAAATCTCCGTAGTAATACAAGCCATAAAGCTTACAATAAGGGCTGCGTTTTTTAAAAAGAAGAAAAATAGCGGCATAGGTCAACATTGCTACACTGTTATAAATTCGCAAATGTATAAAAAACCGACCGATATGAGAACATCCTCCGTTTCGAAGTCGGTTGAAAATCCAATACGACCAATGTATATGTATGCGTTTCACGAATTGAAAGATTTATTAACTTTAAACGTTCGATGCGTCGTTTTTATTATACAAAAGCGTCCGCCCCATAAATCTCCATCGAGATTGGATATCTAAAAATACATCTGTCGGGACGCAGTCGTAAGTAGGAACGGAAGTCACACACCGTGGAATCGTATTCATCTCCGCTTGAGCGGCGGCCGCGTCCTTTGCCGAGATGAGGTACTGTTCGGACGATTGCTTCTGGAAACTTCTATGAGGAAGCTAGATGCGTTGATTAATATATGAGACTGTTTCCGTGTCTTCGTTCTATAGGTCCATGCTTTAAGCCTGCCCAAAACACTGGTTTATGTCCGGGGAGACAATTTGTTTGTATTTAAATTTAAACAAAATTTACAGACTTTTTAACAGTTTACTCTTCTAGTCTTGTCTTCAGCCTGGTGTTAATTTTCAGAATAAACCATGATAGACTGTGAAAATTTTGTTTAATGTTAAACGTCTAGTATTTGTATAAATCTTACAAATTATACAATGACTTTATTTTATTCTTTCCTCATTGGACTCGAGCAATAATCTATGCATCAAACAAGATTTTAAAAAGTTGAGCTAGCGCTTGGCTATCAAATTCAAATTAAATTCAAATTCAAAATATCTTTATTCGCATAGACGTTTGCGCGTTCTTATGAAACGTCAAATTTTTACATTAAATAACAAGGTTCGTGAGGAAGCTACCGCCAG
>DWHK01000068.1:0-19615 GCA_018247855.1 Graphium androcles | reverse complement strand
CAGCAAGCAATGTTATTACTGCTTAGATATTTGTTATACTGTATGTAGGTATATAAGTAGCCCTTTGTCCTCGCCGTACTACCACTCTCTACCGTTCACGCTCTCCCAGTCGATCACCGACAATGACGGAGCTAAATTTTACTATAAGATACAGCCTTTGCTGCACTTCTACGGCCGTGCTCACCCTTCACAGAGTCTGCATAAAATAAGGTATGTATGGCTCTTAGGGTTGCCGGATGGCCATTCCTACCATCTTCATTTCCCACTCTTTTCCCCACCAAATCCTTAATATAATCCTAACCCATCCTATCCCTTAGCCTATTTTATCCAATAAAAAAAACTAAAGTCAAGCTTTCATAATAGCTTATACATGTATGTAAATACATTGTTGCATCAAAACTTAAATCAAATTCTGCATTCATTTTTTAACAAAAACTTGTTTACGAGCCTACCTCAAACACTAGTTGCACGTCGTTCTGAATAGAAGACGTAACAGTGCAAAAGCGGCGGAAGAAGGCATCTCATTGTTCTTGTGCTCTCTCACCTGTGTCATTGGGCTTGTAGTTTCGGCGCTACAACTTCGGAGTTGTATAATAAGTCGTAACGTACGCGGGAATGCACCATTGTGTCTATTGTGGCGATGTTAAGGCCGTCTCTAACGACCGCATACGGCGTATGTACGCGATAATTGACTCCGTTTTGTACGTTTAACGTGTTTTAATTATTTACACGTGTAATCGTTTCTATCGTTAGTTAACTTAATAGCCTTTTTTGATGATCTATTGGAAGTTTGCCTTCATTTATCCCTACTTGTTATGTAAGAATAGTAGCCTAATAAAAGTAAGAAAATCAGCCCAAATAATTCGTGTTTTTTTTTTGTTGGTACACTTATTCCTTGAGGTGTCCAGATAAATATACTAAAAGTCCCCGGTGGTAAGAGACGAGCCGAGTGGTGGGACATAGGGGAAAGGTTCCCTTTTCAGGTTTAACTATGCAAATATATAATAAAAACATAAAAAGTTTAATTATACAAGCTTTAATTATGAAAAAAATTATGAAATCAAATTGTTTTTCATCATCATTTAATAAATGTAACGAATTTATCGTGTTTATTTCAAAGCCTTTAGAGCGAAAAGTCGGGAGTTAAACAATTAGTTGTGATAAATATTTTTGTAAACGATAATACATGTTCTCTACTAGTCTTCGATTTACGTAGACTTCGTTTATTTCTTAAAACCCCTTTGAGTTTTAATTTAATTTCGCGATTGGTTTTGCCATTAGGTAAATGTTATTTCATTCTATCTTCATTAACTTATATGTTTCTCTACGATTGTTTCAGGAATAACGCAGTAATATGTTTCAATTTTTACTTTATATCCTCGATTGTATTACCGTTTAACCTAGGTTTTATCGTTTTAGTGTCTAATTATGTAACCCATGTGATTGTTTCTATCAGTAGACAACGAAAGTTACTCCTATGTTTTGTTTAATCTCCTCATAGGCTCTTTGTTGATTGTCGCTTTTCGATTCCTTAGGGTTGTGTCATTGGTTAAAAATAGTTTAACCCTTTTTATTTTGAAGCATAGACTTAATTCGTGCCGATTAGCTTAGACGAACTTTGGTACCTTTTGAATATTTTGTATGTTATCGTTTTATTTTAATTACTAGGAATCGCTTGAGTTTTTAATGACATTGATAAACTCTTTCGTTTACATATAATAAACTTTTTCATGTCATTACACAATATTACAATAATTTATTTTTAAATTAACGGTAGTCATATTTGGTCCATATATATTAATTATCGAAGCGGTTTATCAACGGTAAATAGTCAAATGTATATTACGGTAATATATCGCGCTTATACATCGAACACTTGTCATATAGATTATTGGATGTCCACAATGTTACATAATAAATATTGCACCGCAAAAGCATCCGAATATTCACTGTTGATAAGAATTGATTTAACACTTTCCGTGTACCACTCGTATGCTATTTTAGTTCCGTTCTGTTTCGTAACGATTTCATATTCAAATATTATGTAAAGCTTCGTGCTTGCATCATCGAATTGTACTAACAGGCGTTTGCCTATGCGATAATCCTCACGTGTTCATCTTTAATTGGGGTTTTTTTTCTAAGGTTCTGTAATATTCGAGTATAAAGTATTGTGTTAAAAGCATACTGCGAGTGTGTAAACACATTGTACGGTCAACACAGATTAACTATGACGGTATATTAACTAATGGTCAAGGAAAATACTATGACAAAATAAATTAATAAATGATGACTACTACGTCATTGTAACACAAACATATTGCAGTTTATGACGACAATTAGTGATATATGGAAAAATCCTCAAATACTTTGTGCATATACATACTCGTCTAGAGTCAAAACGACTTGAATTTTATAATAATCTATATTTTGTATTCTTTGAAAATAATCTTTTCGTATGTTTATATCATATGTACATGAATTTACAGATACTAAGTACAATCAGACTCCAGATTGTGGTAATCACAAAATTGTCTTGTTTAGGATCATAATCGTTTATAAATCTAATTGTTTGAAAATATTCCTTGGTTATAGTTTAAATATATCCATGAGACATTAGACAGAGATCCATAGTTTTTTTTTCGTATAATGTCTAATGGTATGTATTTTGTCTTTAAATGTAAACATGGAAAAGTGAGATAAAATATAGATTCTTTGTGCCTCGACTAGTATCGAGGATCGCCGGCGCCCGAGACGATTCCATCGGCGGCAGACGGGAATCGCTCAGGCTGCATGCTAAGTAAGCAGGACTCGCTCCGTGTTTACGATCATGACGCACTCTCCCGTCCGTCCCTCCGTCCGGCCGTCGCCGTCCGCGCCCCGACTGTCCTCGCTCAGTCGTCACGCGTTACCGCCGCGCGCGTCCTGTGTATTTATATACGCGACCGTCGCCTGCGCGATAAAATCCCCATCTGCTACATCTTACTATAAGAGGAGCTTTTTTTTATATTTCTTTCTGTTCGATCGGTTTTCTTTTCGGCCTGTGTTGTGTCGTTGGAATTGCATCGGATCCAAGGTACGAAATTCAATGGTAACAAATAAGGAAATCGACGTTGTCGCGTATTACTAACTCACTAAATATAAAATACCTGATGTGACGCCCGCCTCGGACCCAGTTGCTTTGCATCTACGGTCAAAGTCCTCTTTGATAACTTCCACGTTTTGTTTTGAATCAAATTTTATAATTAATTTTACTATCCCGTATACAAAAATTAGGCATATTTTCATCTAAGGAACGAAATATATTTGGTAAAGGACCTTATGTTAGTGCATATGTAGTTGGTCTTTTGATTCATAATATTTTTATAAGCGCGGTGACCCGAACTTGACGGTGAGTCATTAGGGATATATTTCGATGTTTGTGTTTTTTCTTTAAACTTTTATGCATTATATTATATGTTCAGAAGAAAAAAAGCTATTGATTTTCATACAAGATCACACTTTATTACGTTTTTAATCTTTGAATTTAAATGTTTTTTATTTGACCATGATGTGATGGCCGTATCTTTATTTGGAGCTGACAAACATAAGTAGCAGACGGCTCGGTATTCATTCGTTTATAGTTATTATTCGTTTATTAGTTAATCGCTTTGGCGTACGTCTAATGTAGCTCACCTTGACAGAATTGGGAGATTACCTTGACAGATTTTCCTTCTAAACGTAATTATAAGACATTTAATTAAGATTTAACTCATTTAAACTAAAGGCCCAAACTTGGTCTTCATTTAATGAGTTAACAAGATAGTTTTTTACTTATAAATTGATAACACTAATGATCTCTTTAACACCGGTCAGTTAAGCTAGTTAAGTGGAAAGAAAATGGTAGTTTGACGTATTTTCTATACAAAATGTGTCGATACAAATCGTCTTAATTATTCATTCCTTTAAACAATGTTATTTGTGTTTTTTGAAACGGAGTTTTAACTCCTACTAAAATGTATAGCTCCTATATAATTAACAAAATTAGTTGTCGAATAGAAGAGAAAAAAAGTAGGTAGCTGTTTTGTTATGTCTATTTATATTATATTTTTTATATATACATTATAGATAGCTAGCTTTTGCTGCACTTCTACGGCCGCCCCGCTTCTCGCCCGAGAAGGTACCACCGCCCTTCACACATCCAGCATAAAATAAAGTATGCATGGCTCTTAGGGTTGCCGGATGACAATTCCTCTCTTCCCACTGCTTTCCCTACCAAATCCTTAAAATAATCCTGACCCATCCTATCCTTTAACCTTTATTATCCAATTTCCAAGGCTGGCAACGCACACGCAACTCTACGTATGTTGGGTGTGTCCATGGGTGACGGGGTCACTTAACATCAGGTGAACCGTCAGCTAACTTGCCAACCTTTCCTGAAAAAAAATTAAATTTATTAAATTAACAGTAATTTGTTTATTGACGTCTTTATTTATGTATTCAACGATAAATCGAATTGTCTAATGATATTAAATATCCAAATTCCGTTTATGAAGAAATAGTAATGTTCGAAATGGCTATTAGTTATGTACGTAACTATCTGTTTAATAACGAGGTATTTATCATCATAGCTCTATAGTCTCGGGCACTTAGAATAGGACTAAGGTATCCCCCCCCCCCTGCCTGTCGTAAAAGACGACTAAAAGGGGAAGGGTTGTTTTTCAAAAGGAAGTGCGTATGTCCAGCGCAGAGGGACACCGGTGCGTTCCGTAGGAATCGTCATTATGTACAGATGGTAGATGCCGAGGGGTTTTTAGTGGGTAAATAACCCTGTCTAGCGTAGGCACAGGTATCTTTTGAAGATTTCCGTAAAAAAATATTTATCATGAAACTGAGAAACATATATATTTTGGTTTATTTCGACTAGTACTTCTAAAAACTAAACAAAAATTTTCAGTTTTATTACATTGTTAGTGTAAAGATTCAGAAAAGCGAAGCCCGATCAACCAAGTAGTGTTGTTATTAGGCGTTAGCTTATTTATTCCAATTCTAAGTACCTACAGTATGTTATGTGGAATAAATTTATGACATAAATATTTATGCGAAATTAAAATTAATACAGTTACGTCATACCTGTATAGGTATGACGTAACTGTTTTTTTTATTATTAACGTATAGGTAGCAGTTAATAACATGTGTTATTTTTATATATATTTTAATTCATCCCTCTTATATTATATCTGAGAAAAAACGACCGACGACGAGTGTTTATAAGTTTAACGCGTACGTTAGAGTATGTGTCTGGGTTCTTAGCATTGTAAATAATTTTAGGTATCTATTTATTATTTATTAAAATTAACGTCACTTTTTGTAGCAAAGATCTGTCAACCATATTTTCTTAATTATTGACTGAGCGAATAATATGTTTTGGTTTGTCTATTTTTCTTTTGAATTTATTACATACTGAATTTATTGCATAAAGTCTGTACATTTTAATGTCGTATCAATCCGTCTTTTTGTTACCAGTGTCATTCTTCAATGTTTTTGATGTGAAACGTTAAGGGTGCCATAACTAAGAAATGAACCGTAAAAAAAAGTTTTAATAAACGATAAACACCTTTTTGGTTACATAAACATTTTAACAACAACCAGACTTAGAAACATAAACCTAGTGTCATTATTTAGATTATATAGTTAGCTCGCTGCTATATAAGCTAAATATTGATCTTGATTTTCGTTTTTTATAAATACTTATTGGACGTTTCACATTAAAGCCAACACGCGTGTCTTCCAACACATGTCCACTCGCTTTTCTTTTATTAATTTTCGACTACGACTCGGAAATATATAGCATTTTAATGACTTTAGAAACTTGGAGTATGAAATTGCGTTTTATTATTTGACTCTATCGGGTTAGTAGTTCAGTTGACCGTTAGTAAAATGCAGCTTCTAACTTAAGCTTTTAACATGTTACCGTTGTCTCTGGCCCAATAATAGAGATCAATGACTGTACACTTTCATAAAATACGCTATTGCATCATAAAATGTATACATTAATATGGAGGTCTACATTAAACCTTAACGAGCCGGAGTCTTGCGAATTTCTTTGCGTAAAATTCTGAAATCTGTTTAATCTATATGTTATGCTGCTGTATAAGCTATATTATTTGACTTTAATTAAAATCCGTGCCGTAGTTTCTGTGATAAAGAGAGCAAATACTCATCCATACCATATATCATAATGAACGGTTACGTTTGAAAATTTGTTGATAATTATAATATTTAATTTTATATTAAAAAAGTTACGTCGTCAACCTGTAAAATGATATTACTTATGTATATAAAAAACGCGCATATTTACAATGATTTGTACATGTATTTTTATAATGTGTAAGTTCAGGGTGGACGAGCTATCTACGCAAATTCGTGTTCTTTTAGGGCTTTGGAGCTAACGGTAAAGCGTTTTAATCGCACACCGTAGGAAATTGTGAATCTCTATTTTTACAACCGGCCAGCATGTTCGATCGATTTATAAATGCGGAGAATTTATATCGCATGTCAAAATATCATGAGCCGGCTCTATATGAATCTTATGCGATTTCCGCATGGCCTTTTTTAAATGATAGTAACATTAGCAACGACGATTAATTCAATTGTGTTCATGTATGTCCTTAATTCTTGCACGCGAAACCAGAGACTGAAATGTGAACGAAGGTCGCGACCATGTGAGTTGGAAATCGTCAACGGACACCAACTTAATGCAACGCCGGTGTGGTCATGCGGTCAAAGTATGTAGGCTACTGTATTACGGATTTATACTTGGATTACAAGCCATGAAAAAGGAAATGTTTGTGTGAAAAGAAAATTATTATTTAGATTTTTATAATTGTAAAACTGACCCCAAAGGTTTTTTGATCCTAAAATTTACTTCAACGAGGTTTACGCATTGAAGTCAAATTAGTGCCAGTTTTTTTCCTGAAAATACTAATAAAAGCATAGTTATCTCATTAATATTGCGGTTTTATGAAAATGCATGCAATACATGCAGCCACTTAAAATAACGTTGGTAATTGTCGGGCATTATTTATAAGCAATCCCACTTTGCCAATCGTAAGCAAAGCATCGAATTATCCTAACTGTTGTAGGTGTTCGCGGGCTGCGATCCAAGCGTTTGAAACTTCTTTTGTTGAACATCAAAATCATTCACTCTACTTTTTATATAATACTAGCTATTCTCCGGGGTTTCAACCGCCTTGTCTTCTCGACTCCTTAAACAAATTGTCATGAATCTGGCTATTATATATAAAAAAATCCGTTCTGTTAGCGAGCTTAAACAAGCAAATAAATTACTTTTCAGCTTTGTTGTTTTACAGATGTGTATAGCACATGAGACATGGTTTTATGAGTGCGTTTGTTGCAGAGAGCGAGGTTTGCGGGGAGGCAGGCTCTGGACACAGGGGCTCCCTTCGCGGCGCCAACAAGTTGGCACGCCGCGCCAGGTCCTTCAAGGACGACCTACTCGAGCGCATCTCAAACATGCGCTCGCCGGCGCAGGCCCACCATCCGCCGCATCTCTCGTCTGCTATCAGGTAATATACGTTACCACCTTTGACGGTTGAAGTTAGCAAGAAATGATAAGGATCTCGAATCTAATACTGACATCTACTAGAAGTGAGTCTCCTTTGCGGGCGGTGAGAGTAAAATTTCACGTCATGCGTCAAAGAGTAAGACAAAAAGATACTAAGGGACGTTTTTATCCTTTCAGTTTCTATTTCACTATTAATTTTACAAATCTTAAAGATATAAAATTTGATAATCCAAGAAATTTTCTACATAACATTCCTTCTTTTTATGCATACCATTCCTCATGTTGGGGAGCGAGCTAACAGCTCAAGTGACGTTAAGCTATTCTGTCGCCCATGGATGCCCACAATATCGGGAGTGTTGAGTGTATAGGTTATTGTCTAGGCGGGTTTGGGAACATATTTAGGATTTAGAAGGGAAAGAATGATCATCCGGAAACCTTAAAAAGCAAATCTATAACGTTTCCATTATAAATTTCTACTTTATACCGATCTTTAGTATCAAAGATATACTGACCTAGGTGTGGGCTTCGTATGTGTTTGCTTCTTTTTGAATGTTGGCTTAATAGGCAGATGTTTCTGAATGGCGGTTATCATGAGCCCCGCGGTGAGTCGTTTGCCATCTCTTTGAAATTAAAAATGTGTATGCTCTTACGTTCACAGAATCTCATAGTTCATATATGTGAAATACGCAAGTTTTCATGAGTTTTCTATGTACTGTATTTATTCTAGTTAGTTTCTTCAACTGTGCCCGTTTCTTACGAAATCATTTATCATTCAAATATTAAAAAAAAATATTTGCATAATATGAGTGCACAGACCGTATTACAAAAGGCCGTGACACGGCTGTTACTTATTTACAGTGGATAATAAGGTTAATTGCAGTCTTGATTAAATAATCACTTTACCGTAATACGGCCAATAAAACTTATTTTACTTTAGGTGTAAATACTTATGTATGGTGTAATAGTTTTTGAATATAATTTATAAATTTAATACAGATTTTAGTTAGATAAAACTTAAAATCTCTCCCGTGTTCATTGGTGGTGTATACAATATCTAACTTCGGTAAATTAAAGAAGTAAGTTAAACCTTAAAATGCTGTAAAATAGGGCGTTCATTAGGATTATTATTATTTATTCATTATGATTATGTAATAATAATTATAATTTTTAAATCTATGATGTCAAACAATTGTTGACAAATCACAAGATAAGGCAGACTTTTTTATGAGTGTGTTATGTTCAAAGTCTGTCGTCATAAATATATATTGGAAAAAATATATATTTATGACGATTACTTTTATTCTTTGTTTTGTCTGTGGTTAATTGCATGTTGATCGTTTATCGCGTCCGATGATGCACGCATGGCGCTTCTAGGTCAGCAGTCTCGTTATCTTCCTCACTATTGATATTTCTGGCGTCGGATGGCGGCTTATTCGAATAAACAATTACTTGTGTGTGTTTATACTTTATTGCGGGAAAATACGGTACATCATTTCCATTCCAGAAGGGCAAACGTAATTTAATATAGCAACAATAAATCTAAAAGTAGTGGTACTAAATATTCTTACAACTATTTAGTTGTTATATAAATTATCTGTCTAATTTATTTTTGCTGTAGCTATCATTTTTTTAATATACTTTAGAGAGAAATAGTCGTAAGACTCTGGCTGTTTAAAGTATTTACGTAACGCCAAATAACAAACTTTCACTATCGCATCTTGTAAGTTATCTACATTTAATATGTTGATAACGACATTTAGCGCCAGTCAAACCTTATCTTGCAACGTTGTGTACATTGCAATGGGAATCTACGAGCTGTATATTGGTTCTTTTGTTATCTAAATTGATAAACATAATGGCCGTACACAACTCAGTGTCTAAGCTGTCTTGAACGACATAGTATTCATTCGATCTTTAACTGTCGAGAATTTTGACTTAGCCTATACGGCTCTATGTGCGAATGTGCTGCGATCATAATTACTAATAGTGATGTAGCGCCTACAATAAAGTGACTCACATCGCTCGACCTGCGAGCCGTCGCGCTCATTAATGACTTTGTCCGCTGAAATCTCATTAGTTGGTGCGTGCGATGTTAAATGATTACATTTTAATGCTCGCGACCGTCTTGTACGCACGGTCGTTTTGCCATAATAAATATTCGGTCGTGTAGTGGTCGAAAATAAGTTTTGTAAAGTGCTGCGTCTGTGTCGAAATCATTTGCCACGGTTTGGATTTCGGAGTCGCTCGAGTGTTGCCAAATGTCGAACGGCATACGCGCGCCCGCCGTCGGTGGCTGGTTCAACAGACGCGCGAATCGACTGCATCGACGATTCGCCAACAATGCCAAACGGTAAACCCGTTGTGATTCCAATTTTGAATTGCGGACAATAATTCGAATTTCGAATTGTTGTTCGGTATAAATGTCGGACAATAATTTGAATTTTAAATTATTGTCCGGAATGTAAAAGTGTTGTACCCGTGACGGAATATGGGGCGAGTTTTAATTACGAGAGCTAGCTTTTATATACATAAAATGTTCTCGTTATGTATAGATCATACTAGCGTTTTTCTTTGGAGTTGTTCAAAATCCGTTCTACATGTTAAATATCTGTATATTAAATTTTATTTTTATCCAATTTTCCTTTTTTGAGTGAAAGCGTAACAAACAAATAAACAAACTCACTTTGGCATTTACAATATATGTAATATATGTATGTTTTGTGTGGAATTCGCCGCGTCTCTTTTGTTTGATCCTGCACCGAGTGCGGTGATACGATACCTTGTTGAATATCAAATATTGCTTAGCTGTTTTAAGTCGGTAGTGTGTGTATGCATATTAAGTAGCTCTATGTCGAAACAATTTATGTTACAGAGCGTGCGCCTTAATGATTGAAATGATTTATAAACCATTCTTTTTGTTACTGTTATCACTATTGCCGCAAGATTTGCGATAGCAATACTCTTATCTTTTACATGGAATATGCAAATTTGTATCTGTGATATTGTTCCCAATAATTACAGTTTAAAGTTATTCATTGAATATACGAAAAACAATTGTTACACTAAATATTGTTTTCTTTAACAACCTTTATATTAGTCTTATCCCTGCTGCTGGAGATATGCAATGGCAATACTCCTATCCTTTACAATGCGTAAACAAATTTGCATCTGTGGTGTTTTCCTTGAAAGTTGCAGTTTAAATTAAATATTAAAAAAGAAAAACATTTGTTGTTGTAATAAATATCAAACTACAAATTGGATTACCTTGTTAAGTCACAATAACCGGATATTTGTTGATACTTGACATGATAATCTCTTTGACCGCAAAGCCTTAAATCAAGCTCGATTGTACCGTAAACGGAATTGAACTGAACTGAAATACTGTAAGAATAAGTAGTCAACTATGTTGATATTTTAGTAGTACCGTGATATTAATTTTTGAGGCTTTATTATATCAAAAATATAATTATAAAATATTTTTTTAATTTTAAACACTAGAAGCCACCATCAGACTCTAGACATTATCTTTTACCACAGTGCTTTTCACTACTAACATTAAAATCGAAGGCAGCCTCTTATAGTCGATTTACTTACTACATTGTTTCTATGACCATTTTCCGGCTCTGTCATCAGATGACCTCTATTTTACCATCACATTGCAATGTCAAACGATTTGCATATATTGGAAAAATCAATATTCAATTGCAAGATTCGTTTGAAACTAAATAATAGTTTGTTACATTTAAATCAGTTAGCTAACATTCATCGTCTTCTTACAGATCCCACTCCCCACTTAGTCCCAAACTTCGCAACATGGGGCCTAAATCTGTGGCCACGGTCGAAGAGGGTGAAGTTACGCCGGCCAAAGAGTTAGAACGCCTAGTCAAAGAAGTAAGTTTCGCAATAACTTTGAATATAATTAGGTTTGGCTTTTTATAAAAGAAAATATATGCAAGACTGATTAGATCGTTGGTAGAGATGGAATTGGAGATGTTCATGTGACATCTATAGGCCAATCAATACACGATATTTGACTGTTTGCTTATATTTTTTCAAGTAATAATTGTATTGATGCGTAGCACCTTAGTCTTCAAAATATAATAATTTTTCGTCACAATCATTTTAATTGAGCTCTATATCATGGCAACTGTCGTACAAGGCATTTCTGCTTGCTGATTCAAATTGATAAAATTTATTGGTTATGTAATAATTATTTGACCCAATGTTGTCCACATTGGGTCAAATAATTATTACTTATCAAAATAACTTGTAATCTTCAATAAGTAAATGATTTTGCAGGTAACGTTTGGCCTAAAACATTTCTCCGACGTGATCACGAAAAGGAAACTGGAGATGCTCCCAGACAACGGTACTATCGTTTTCGAATCGATCGCAAATATACACAAAGGTAATAAGCTCTTATAGTACCTACTACTTTTTGACACCACATCCCGTGTTGACTGGGAGAGAATGCTAAATGGCATTAGGTCTGCCCATTGTTCTCTTCCTTCCTTTTTACTAGGTGTTACAATAAAGATTAAATAAATAAATAAGTTCAATACTGATTTCTCGCTTTTCTTTTTAATTTTATTCAGAATTTCCTAGTATCCACTTTTCGTTTCACGTATTAATGTATGGACAATATATTGATAAAATAACGAAGGCTGTTGTTTTCTTAACGAGATATCTATTTGTGGCTTGAATTGGTACAAATCCTAACGTAGCGTTATACTTCCTTCATACGTCTCTTAGCGACTGTTATATTCTCTCTGGAGGTGCCGATGATGGTAAAAAAGTATTATAAAACTCTACTTATTCGCAGCAATAAAGCCGTACTGCAGCCGCTCCCCGCCGCTGACGGGCGCCGTTAAGCGACTATGCACCGCCCTGGCGAAGCTCATCCGCCTCTGCGATGAAGTTACCGCAGTCAGCCTGCGAGCGGACGCCACTAACGAGGAGTTGGACACCTCTGCAGCAGCCCTGTCTCCCGAACATGTTAGTTCGGTCGTGAAGGGAGTGACGGGGGCGGTGGAGGAGGTGGCAGCCCTGGCCCAGCAGCACCTGACGCGGCCCGCGCTGTCGCCCCGCCCGCCCCTCGTGTCGCCCAGGTCTTCCACGCAGAGGAACTCGCTGCCCGGTTGGTGTTCCTTTTTGATTGTCTTGTTTTGATTTTTTTTTGTTAGGTCTTTTTGCTGTCTGTGTGTGGCCTGTATCGACCATCGTATATTTATTCTTTTCTATTTGCGTGTTAGTTAACATTACTTGTTTATTGTACGGTCACATTGTATATTAATACAGAAATTTGTTTCTTGTCGAAATTTCATCATTCTTTCGGGACCCTGTTTAACTTTTAGTAGCATTGCATGCGGTCGCTGAGGCCCCTTGAGGAATTGGCGTTTGTGTTGTGGTTGCATATATAGGAGATGGATATCACTGAAATCAGCTGAACTGTTTGGCTCTCCTCGCTAACTAAGTACGTAATACGTATTTTAATAAACATATACATCAACACTTCAGCTAAAAAGCTTACCGTGGCCTATATGCACAGACTGTTGTGTGTGTAGTTTGTGAAAATAGGCCGCGGTGAGCTAATCCATATATTTTTATGAAACAGGCTTCCAAAGTTAAATGTCACTAGATTATTTCTTACAATAAATATTTTTAGTACCATAGGCGCCTTAGCGATCAAAAATTTGAATGAATTGAGCACTTACAAAGAGAAATAGTTTTGTATTTGCCACTTTTTGTATTTATTTGCAAAGCGAACGATTATAGACGATTTCGTTTCTTTTTATAACATACGATATCGAAGAATGTTGTACGTTTGGGTGCGGCTTTATATTAAATAATTTTACTTTTTTTTAACAATAACGCATATCACTAAAAATTTGCAACTCACATTGCGGAAGTTAAGAGAAAGAACTATTGTGTTTAAAAGGCAAAACTTGTTCGCGAATTACTAATTATTTTTTTCCAGTTATAAATGACTGAACGTCTGGAAATTCAGGTATTATACTCTAAGTAAACACATCCAAAGTAAAGTTGTTTTATTAATTTCAGATATACCCCTGACACCTAAAGAGAGATCGTTGTTGACGGGTGAGACGGGAACGGAGACTAGTGGAGTACGCGCTTCCCATTCTTCGGAGTCTGTGTTGGACGCTCCCGACTCACCACCCCCGAAGCCCGCTAGGCCTATAGGGTAAAATATTTCTAAAGTATAGTAGTAGGTTATTTTGAATATGTCCCACGGCGGGATCTAAATGCGAAATGGCGAACTGAATTTTATAGATATGCTAATATAGCTTATATTTATAATAAAAAATTAACGATAAATTACTGTACATTAAAAAACTACTAGACGAAATTTGATGCAATTGAGTAAGGCAATGAATTATGAACGTAGACAAACTAGCGGCCAGAAGCTATTAAATAATTATTTTAGATATTATGTTTTCATTGGCGAATACTTCGAAGTTTATCTATATATAATTTTATTTTGTAAACTCAATGTCATCCATTGTACTGTGTTTCGCGAAGCTACATGTATAGCGAAGCTACATACATATATATTTCGGGGTAAAAAAATTTAAAATCAACCACAGAGTGAAATTACGCTAATAAGCTCGGACGCGAATCGATTATCAAGTCGATCGTTCGAGAACGGGTTTTGATTGAAAATTATTCGACGCGTTTCACCGTTTTTCAATTCACTTTCGTGGTCGGATCCGGTTGCCGGGTCAATATATCCACTTGACCTTGACACTGGTCGGTAGAACCGGTGTTGTTTATCGTTTTCACTTTTAGCGAAATCTTTCGAGTTATAGTTGAACGATAAAAGTGAAAGTTTGTCTGTCTGTCGCAGGAAAGTGTACCCGCTGGCCCCGCCTTTGCCGCCGAAGCGCAAGTCGGCCAACGACAACTCGCTGCTCGCGCTGTCCATCGACAGGTGAGAAGGTTCACCTTTGTATACGTTTGGCCAATGTTTGACTGTAATCAGTACTAGTAAATTAGTTGCTTAATCGTTGAAACAATGGCAAAACTTTTTTTATTGAAATGGTTGGCGAGCGAGCAGACGGTTCATTTGATGTTAAGTGATCCCGTCGCCCATGTACACCACAACATCCGAGGAGTTGCGTGTGCATTGCCAGCCTTGGGACTAAGATAAAACAGATTAAAGGGTAGGATCAGTTGGGATTCTATTAAGGATTTGGTGGGCAAAGGAGTGGGAAAAGAAGAGGGTAGGCCATGGTCATCCGGCAACCCTAAAAGCCATGCATACTTTATTTTATGCTGGCTCTGTGAAGGGCGGTTGTACCTCCCCGGGCGAGCGCAGAAGCCGTAGAAGTGCAGCAGAAGGTGTATTAAGGATGTTTTGCACTGCCTAAAACCACATTTGATCAAATAGCAATGTTGTACTAAAAACTAGTCAACTTGATGTTCGGTTCGCGTCATCGTTGATAGGGTGGAGATGTGTTTAGGTTTGTCACATCGCTAATTGCTATTCATGTGGTAGACTTTATGAAACAATATTATTTTGTTGTTGATGTTTGTGTGCATATTGTATTTGAGAAAAACATATACATTATTTGTTTCTGCTAAAATCCAAATTATTAAAAAAATATCGATATTAGGACGTTTTTTGTCGATATCAATGTTTGTTTCCAAATTTGCCTTAAAATTAGCCTCCATTCTGTATGAGCCATTTATACAAAATAAGTGGTTAACATTTGTAATAAAACAGCTTATATAAAAAGAAGCTTCTTCACGGTATAAAACTATTAACTAAAAACAATAAGTACTCTTTTGTGCCTACGAGTTATATAAGAAGCTTATATTTAAAATATTAATTTATTTGAATGGACTAATGTTAAATATTCCGTAACAAAAGTGATATTTATTGTTTTATTAATAAGATATTAATTTTTTAATCCAATTTGCAAGGGGAAACCTTGTGTGAATACTTATATAATATTCTTATGTTTTAAAGCAAGCCATATTAGTTAATTCTTAACAACCTCATTGCATCCCCAGTTCTACGTAAGAATAAGTCTTATAATAAGGGCGTCCTTCATAAAGGTCGACACTTTAATTTTATTATTCTCAATACTTCTTTCGTATCCTTTCCTAGTGCAACTACTGTCTAGTTACTAAATGACTTTAAGAAAAAAACAACCAATTTGGCACCAACAAACAAAATTTGCAACTAACATTAGTCCTAAAAGTCACGGTTGGGTAGTGGCCTTGTATCTCTGTCTACCGTCTGTAGCGATCGCGATTTCAATGCTATTTCGTTGTGCAAATTAAGTTACAATTACTATGCAACGGTTTCATTCAAATTAGCCTACAAAAGTGATTTGTTATGTAATATTTGCACAGATTTTTGTAAGTTGCATGTCATAATTCCCAAGCTAATTCATCATTCATAGATTTATTACTTTCTACACTTATATATTAAAACTTACATTTTTTTGTTTGTTTGTTTATTCTCTGGAAATGACAAGGAATTGAAATAAAACCTTTTTGTACGTGATAGATAGATACAAGACGAATAGTTTAAGCTAACTGGCATTACGCTACAATTCTTAGGAGCTGTGCACATTGATTAGGCGGTTGACACCGGGATCCAGAAATTCATTCATATACAATAGAAGTTTAGTATTCGTATTAGGTTCATAAAGAGTGCCAACTAGCGTGTTAATGATCGGTGTTTCAAACTTTTTCACTCCATTTCACGAATACAACAACTGTCCGACTGTGCTTTTGAATTTGTCATGCAAATTGATGCATTCATGCATATTCACGTAGAAAAAGTAGGTATTAAGCCGCAGACGTACATCGACTTCGTATTAATATTAATTGGGGTATCTGTTTACGATCATTTTATGTATGCATTAATTCACAATTTTACCTCTCATTTCTCCCGCGTATAATTAATTGCAAATGTTGCTGTTTTCATTCTTGTCATCTATAGAGAGTAATGCTGTTTACTATTTACCGATGTATCTTATAAATCGACAGTAGCATAGATTATTTCTGATACTTTATGTTTATTTAGGAGAGGTTATGGCCCAATATTATCGGCATATGCTTAACAAAAGGTAGTGAATTGAAATCCCACAAGGAGACAATAACTGTGTTAAAATTGATCAGAACAAAACTGCTCAACCTGTGAATGCGTGAAAAGTGATATGATGTGTGTCGCATGGGCGTGTAAAACGTCGGTCCAACGCCTAATCTCTTTTTGATAGTATTGAATTTCCGGCTATAGATGGAAATCGATAGTATTAAGTGTTAAAGTATGAAATTGCTGTTTAGTGCTGAAAAATTAAGACAGTTTTTTCTTATAAATTAATATATTTATTTAATCAAAGTAATTACCCTCATTGTTTATATATTTCTACCATTTTCTTCGAAGTCATTTATGCCTTTGCGATAAAACTCTTGGGACCTAGGCTCTACAAACTGTACATTTCGTACTGCTTCTTGAGAAGTAATTATCCAAATCGCGAAAAAAATGGTAGCCGGTTTGGGCTAACGTATGCGGAGGAAATGTGGACAAAGTTTAATATAGTTTTAAATAAAAAAGCACCATTCTTTTTTAAAATAATTATGTTTTTATAATAATGTATATATCAATGCTTAATGTAAAAAATAGTTTACTCCCATGCGAGATGCTTTACGGCAGTTCTGTGGTACTTTGTCCATCGCTGTCGAAAACACAGATGTCGGCATTTTATTCAACTCCAATTTTATTTTTCGAATCAAACTCTGTACATTTTTGAGACGAAAATTATTGCAATATACTTGCCTCTTTAGATTTGCCTAAAAATCTTTAATAGGATGAAGTTGCGGAACATTAGGTGGATTTGAAGTCTTCGGTACGTATGGAATGTTTAACTCCGCCATTTTGCTAAGGGTTTTTTTGGAATAATGGCTTGAGGTTAAGTCTGTCCAAAATACTAAATTTTCTCTTCTATGACTCGTATTTGTGAAATACCGCTCTAATGGGAAACCTGACTCAAAGAATACCGCGTCGACTGATGGCAAGCCATAGCTTCTTTAGGAAATTTTGTATGCTCAACATATTTCACGTTCGCATCGGTTGCGCCATTGGTGTTCTCAAAATAGTAATTGCCTTGCCACTCATTTTCATCTAACGGCAAATATGACCCGTCATCCATAATGCTAGTCACATTGCTTTTAGCGTAAAATATTTGACTAATTTACGCAGCCGCACTTTCTGAGCGATTTCTTGATATTCAGATACGGCTTAACTTTTCTACACCGGTTATCGATACCCATGTCTTAATTATATATTATATTTTTTAACAGTTTTGCCGTCACACTTAATTTTTTTCCAAGCTTTCTGTAAAATTTTGCGAGACTGCCGGCCGTAATTTTCTTTAATCGAGCTCTCTCAGAAAACTTGCTCAAGCTGGAATAATTTCCAGAACCAGGCTTTCTAGCAGTGGTTTTCTTCAAGGCAAAGGACGCCAAAATATTATAAATGGTGCTCCGACTTTCACCCATTTGCACAAAATGTTCCACCATCCTTGATTTCGGCCATAGGAGATGTGTACTGTAAAAATTATATACTGTTTGACGACACCGTTCTTGTTCATTTACCATAATTACAAAATCAAACACCCAATCTTTATGAAACTTACCAAAATGATGGACAGATATATTGACTTTACATTGACAGACATATTTTTTACTTAGATTTTAGTTCTTTATATATACAAACTTTGTCCAAATTTCCGCATACGTTAAGAACATATCGAGGAAAGAATAATGAAAAAAAATCATAAATTTATGTTACATAAATAAATTAAACAATCCATACATTCAAGGAAATATCAAACGATTATTCAAACGTTAATCGATAGATGAAGCCAATTATATTAATTAAAACTCATATCGAATGCTATTCGTTTTCAACAATTTATTATACACTATGGTGTAACTATTTTTAAAGGTCGGATCGTTTTTATTTTCGATATGAACAAGTATTATTTGCACAGAAATTGAAAAAAACCGACTTCAATCGCCTCAAAAGAGGAGTTCCGTAATGTATTTTCAACTTCAACTATTTGATTAATAACTTAAAAAATACATGTCAGATCTTATTCAAATTTAAATGGGACTAAACGGGAAGCCCAAGCTTTCAGATAAAAAAAGAATTATAAAAATCGCAAGTGCATAGCAGTACCGATACCAGGTTCTTTGCGCCCGGTGCCAGCGTTCCAATCTTACTCGGCTCTGACAGTAAAATAGGAATATCTGGTAATCTCTGCGCCCTTCAGGACCTGACTGTGCCTGGGCACCGCTGGCACCGCCCCTGTGACGGCACTGGTCCATAGCTCTATGTACATGTACACTTTTTGCTATTCCAGCTAAAGGTACGATAAAAGATGACATGAACTCGACCTATCACGCTAAATTACCTGTAAATTGCAAAATATCAGCGGAAACTGACATATTCTCACAATATTTTATAACGCTATCTCTCCGTCTCTCCATCAAACGTTTTTGCTTCTTTTTTGGCTGGTTTATTGTGTACGTGACTTTTGTTTGTTTACTTTCTCTGTATCCGGCACAACTGAAGACAGACCAGGCGCTGAATCGACTCGTTACAGGCCCATGCCTACCTTTACCAGCAAGACAGTTATTGAACCCAGAAGGTTTCGAACCCACGACTTTCATACAAATCTATTAATTAATCGGTTGTTTGTTTGTTAAGTCAAAAGAGCTAAAAAAATATCATAAAAGTATACTTGTAAGGCGAATAAAGATGGTCACACAGTTTTCTGTACATGAATTCTTGTTTTCTAGATGTCGAAAACTACTAAACGTATTGGTATGAAGTTATGATCATTCGATTTGGAATCGCTTGTAGTTTGTTTTAGCCTTAAATAATAAAACTAATTAATAGAATTGATAATCAGATAAACGTTTTTTACATCCAATGAAGTGGGGGAGCGAGGACGACGTAGTACATGTTATTTGAAAAACAGTTTTCCAATTGTGAGAAGATATATACTAGTT
>DWHK01000067.1:0-19620 GCA_018247855.1 Graphium androcles | reverse complement strand
AATAAAATCATTACTATCTCGATGGGTGGCAGTTCATCACTGTGCGATTTCGTCGCCATTTTCTGCCACGCACGACACCCTTGAGAAATTAATAGTCGCCAGTGGTATTTCCGGACCGATACGATTTATGGATCTTCAAAAAAAGAGCATATTCCAAGAGCATTGCCGGCCTCCACAGGGGTTGCATGAGTGCATTGATGGCGGTGATCGCTTACTCGTGAGTTTGCTCGTTAGCCTCTCTTTCTAAATATAAGAAAAAGGTATAAGGGAGATAGATGACGCTAGAGACTATGACCTTCTTTTTATTAAACTAATATAAATAAATAAGCTAGGCGGTATTGAAAGCAATATAAATTTTGCTATTGCACAATATTACCGTATTATCAGGCACATGCAGAGTGCCTGGTAATATGTGTGTATTATAAGTGTTTTCTAGTAATGTAGTAATATAAGTGAGTATAAACAATAATTAAAGTCAGGCAATGGACGATAAGCAAAATAATTTTGTTTTTTTTAATATTTATCGACCGTTTTTTATAACATTCAGATTTCCAAAAAATAAGAAAAAGATAACCAAAGAGTGCAATAAATTTGTTCTGCATGCCATGGTGGTCTGGCTCTATTTCACTGAATTGGTGTAATTAACCTTTGAGCAAGCAAAGAAGCTATCGTCTTATCTCAAGTTTAATAAATAATATAAAATGTTTTATTTGTTATAAATAAGAATGTTGTAGCCAATCCTCACTCTAATAGCTTATTATTTATATAGAGTGTACTACAGTGATAGTCAGAATCGTTTTTTGTCATGTATCTAGGAATTTCATTGCTGTATACTAATAGTTTTCAAAGGAATCCAATTGAAAAGAAACAAAGTACTCAAAAATAACTTTAATTGAAAACCAGTGTTGTTTTAATTATTATAGGTATTTTATTATAACGCTTTGAGCGTAGGAATAACGGTGTTAAAACAAAAATTATAACAGACATTTGTATATTTTTGATTAAATTTTTAAATGTATATTTCTTTTTTAAGTACCCTTTACAAAGGCAACTGATTAAATATTATATATAAAAAACTTTTCATCAATATCGTTAATCGCTCTGCTGGCGTCTAGAAATATTACTGCTTATTCGATTTCAAACATCACTTTTAATCATGATCATGATTAGTCTGTAAAAAGAAATAGGTATTTTAAAGGTCGAGTAAAAAATTTTTTTTTAAATATTTTGGTTCTTAATATCACCATCTTTCGGTGTACTAAAGAACTTTGTGCTAAGTAAGTGTTTCAATTATTGCGTCGGAAGCATTATGGCCCCAAAGATGTCGCATCCTGTCGTATCGCAATGACGCACCGTCGTCTTCATATAACATTCGTTGTAAATAAATTTGTTAGCGTGTGTGGTAGTGTTGTGTCAAGTTAGTAGCAACGGTAAGTTGTCATAGCATCGCACTAAAACTATTTGGCTCTATCATTTTCACTAGCAAAATTTGTATAAGAAAAACACATCCAAAAACGTTAACCGTACACGTTCATATATATTTATATGTATATGAGACTATAAAGTGAATTTATTCGGGATTATATATTGTAGTGAATTATTTTTCAAGCTCGTCAGTCTGTCACATGACATTTGAATTCATAACGTAAGCAGTACCGTGGCGCATTAGTACAAGTAAGACTGCTTTGCGAATAGCAGACGTAACTTACACGTGTGCTATTCGCAATAATCTTTCTTTAACTTTATTAAAAGCAGTAGTTACTTGCAATATATTGAAAACGGAATAGTATAACAGTATCACAAAATATGTAATTAATGTATACTAATGTAATAAAGCTAAATAGATTTTATTTGTTTATCTGTTTAAGTGTGCTAATATCTAATAGTACAGGTCGGACTTAAAAATCTTTTTGTATATGATAGACAGATTCGTCAGGAATATTTTTTCTTAGTATCACACTAAGACCCTTTATTTCATTTTGGTTTGAAACTCAAAGGATTAGTGTTGTTACATTTCAAGTACAGTAGTATTCTTTGTCTATCACTTACACCTGGAATCCAATATGTATATGAGGGACAAAATAGTTGATGATGAAATTACCTTACCTTTAAACGCTTTCTATTTTAATCGCTTTGCGTGGTCTGGTTTATGCTATTTATTGAATCGTGTATATTAGTATCATTGATCTGTTAAGATTCGACCCTCAAAATAAATTCTAAACTTTCTGTTTAGTGCATTTTCTTTTGATCTTTTTTAGAAAAATTTGTTCATCACATAGAGTCTATCCATATAAAGAAACTCCACTAACACTTGCCCACTGTTATTCCTCCAATATGAAACTTTTCATCATCGACATATTTGTTTGCAAATTGAAAAATCCCAGTAACAACCGCAAAATATGTAGGTATTGTAAGTATAAAGTATGACCCCCGAGATATTTGCGTACTTGCCTTCGGTCTTAAAAGTGGATGCATACATCAGCAAAAGTTTCAAAGAGAACGAGAGAAACAGTTTTCAGGAAGACTGAAGAAGAAAAAGAACTGTTAATTATTTCATTGAAATTATACCTTGATCAAATATCAAACATACAGAGAATATTGATAGGTCATAAATTGTATGAAGGATGTTATGCTCTACCATCTTGCAAAGTCGTAGATCATAACATCCGTTATACAGTTTTTACTGCACTTCTACATCCGCGCGCGCCCGGATAGAAATCCTTCACAGAGTCAGCATAAAACAAAGTATATCCTATTCTTTTCCCACCTCTTTTCCCATCAAACCCTTAATATAATCCTATTCCATCCTACCCTTTAACCAATTTTATCCATTTTTTTTATGTCCATCGGCAACGGGATCGCTTAACATCAGGTAAATTGTCTGCCAATCTTTCCTATATATAAATATAAAAAAAGGTAACAATTGTATTTTCCTTTATTTTATTTTCTTTATGTTGCTTAAGTACATAATTAGTAAATAGTTTTATTTAATCGGTGATGATTATTTAAATTAAATTTTAAACTTTAATATTTCATAATCTTTATTTAAGCAATATATATATTACAAGGATATTATTCAATAATTTGTGTTCCCGTAGTCAGGTGGATTTTAGCACCATCATTTAGCTTGTTATTTTGAATAATTTTGTCATTTTTACAACCGCTTATATCGTATCTTTCTTAAAATGGTTTTAGAATAACAATATAGTAGCAAATTTGGAAATTTGTTGATAACACGAAAAGTATATATTTTGTTCTACAGATTATCTAAAAGAATGCTACGCGATCGCTACGTGGCATGCTACTTATTATTAGGCATCTTATATTTAATTGGTGTAATCCGGTGTATTAAACTTATTTTATTCATTATTTTGTATATAAATTATGCGTCTTCGTCAAGTAACATATATTTCTATACAGTGGTTTACAACCTATCCATTTTGAATGAGTTTAAAATCACCGAACTTTAAATTGACATAACGATAAAAGTTATACATGTTTATTTAAATGTCATCTTGTAATATCGACGTGTATAAAAAAATCCTTTGCAAATATCCGATTACTGTTTCAAAATATAATAAGTCAAATTAAATCGATATTTTAGTCATTTTTAGTAACCTTGAATTTTGATACCAAGATAACGCTTTAGTCTCTTTTGGACCTCTTTTTAAATCTTTCTCTTTTTAACCTTTTTAAGTCTCTTTTGTATTCAATTAAATTGTGTGGACATAAAGTAAACAAAAAATTGGCAGAAGCTTAGAAAAATCGTACAATTCTGCGCAATATTCAAGGGGCGCATGAAGTTATTTTATTGTTATTATTATATATTTATTTTTGACTATATGCTTCATATTATTGTATAATTGTATACTCTGAACTTTTAGAAGAGTATTTAAGCCCAGCTGTTGATAATAATTTCATTGTAATATAAGAACACAAATAAAATATTACATTAATTTAATGTAGAAAAGTTTAAAAGTTTGCATGTGTCATGGCATATGGAATGATAACAGTTATTAAAATCTTATATAATCGACGTACGACCATCGTTTCCAAAAACGTATCTATACTTAGTTTAAGGATAAGTTTTAATAGTAGCCATGACAGTTCCAAGAATGTTGTTATTACTAGTTGCTTGTTAGTAATTAGGCATTGATACTTAATTGATTATCCACTAAGTCCATTTCGAAAGTTTTTTAACTTAAAACAATATGTAGTTTTGCTACGGAAAGAAAAAAAATACTCTCCGTGCACTGTTAAGGCTTAATTAGTTTTATTGTACAGTTATAACTTAATGTTTCGCGTATATGTTGTAACAGAAAGATGGATGGTATTACCCCGTTTTTCGTACATACACACAAGGTATTTCTCAACGACAGTATCATATCCTAGGATTTTTGAATACTTACACAAGGCAGAAATACAATGAAGGTACTATATTATTTTACAGTAGATTTTATAAGATATTTATAATAAACTAGGAATATTTTAGTTCAAAATTTGCATGAAAACAAGTATTAATATTTAGGTTCATTTTAATTTTTAAACTCAAATTATTTTTGATGCCAAAGTATTTTGACGTTAAAGTATTTTTCCACCAGTGCCTTTACTGCCACATGTAAGGATGTTCTCCAATAAAGTAGTAAATATGAATTATAAATAAATTTGAAAGTTTTGGCTGTAAAATTGGAGTTTTTAAACTTAATAAACATTTTATTAAGTTTACAGTAGATGTGGATGTATATTAAACATTCCAACAAAAGATATATAATTATATGTAAAGTTACAAATATCAATGCTATACATAATTTCTTGTTGTATTTTATTTTGCAAGTACTTTTCTAAATGTTTTGGAAGTAAGAAAGTATATAATAAAAGAAATAAAATAAATAAAGTATGTTTTTGCAGAATACTTCATAGATTTTATCCTAAAGCGAAACGTCTGCAACTTATAATTTATTTAATGTGAACCATAGCGTTCTTAAACACAGTTTAAGAATAAGTACGGCACCTGCGGTAATAATTATAATTTAGACGCCATTAATGATCACGACTTTGCGTTACTTCACACATACAACTTTTATGCAAAATATAATGATGTACGGTTACCAAGTTATACAAACAAATTTACTATGAGTAGTTCTAGTACCTGAAATTAATACAAACAAATTCACTTTGAGTAGTTCAATTTTAGTAAAGAGAGAATATGAGAAAGTAGAGTTACGTATAACGTGTTTGGAATTACATGTAAAATGTAATTGTAAATGAGTAGCGTTTTGCTTAGTCTACAGATTCACCGCTACGAGACTGCTACGTGAATTACTTACCACACAATATTAATTTATTAAACTTATTGTAATATTTTAAGTTAATATTTTTATCAATTCATCTTCTCCGCTTTATAACCAACATGTAAATACCTCACAGTTTTTAAATTCATCAAGCCAGAAATGATCGAAACCTGCAATCTCATTTTTCAATTACGTAAATAAAAAAATTAAATAAGTCCGCTTATTTTATTACATACTAGTTAGTTCATTAGTAAATTTAAGGGCTAATTCCTGAATGAGCTATCTGCTTCACTACAAGATTATTCCGAAATGCCCCGCCGCAAATTAAAGTAGTAATTACAGAGCTTTAATGCAGCCCCCATTTTTCAGCGAAATTTGAAAACTCTAACAAATCTTTATGAAATAATGAAATAATTTTAATCAACTTTATTTATTTAATAATTATATATTTAGCCTCGATAATGTTATCCGTTAGAATAATAATACAGTTATTTTAAATTGAATTTACTGCGAAAAAATGGAGCCAATGCTGTACAATGCCAAAGGTTCTTGCTTACGTAACATTGCCCGATACTTGTAGCTCAATTAGTAGCGCTACAACATACTTCGGAACATGCCTGAAATATTAAAATTATAAAATATTTTTATTTTTCGAGCCTTTCTTCCTATTTATTGCCTGTAACTGCGAAAGTTTGATTCTGTATATATATATAATGACGTTTTTATAAAATGTGCAATGATTCCGGTAAATATTTTACGTTATAACAAAAGAGCATTCACTGAGCAACAGTAAAACTAAACAACAAAAAGTATATTGTTAAATTCTTAGCATAGCTGTTTTGGCTAAACTGTTGCTCGCAATATTTTATTTTACATGATAACGTTATAAAAAGCTAAAAATTTCCGATACTATCCGCTTTATATCATTTTTAGTTTCTGAACAACTGAATTGTTTAGTATTGTTTTTTTTAAAGAAACCGTGTGACATTATTCAAATAAATAAAATTTATATGATGAATAGAATTTTATTTATTTTTGTATATTTTTTTATTATCAGTAATAAAAATATCCTTAACAAATTTGATATTGTTGTTAACCAATTCAATGCATATTTTTACCAACATGGGTGTAATGTATTAAATTCGTCTCGTCGTAATGCACGGGTTTGTAATTTAATTCGTACCGCAAAAGGTTCCTGTGCTAAACTTTTATATTTGTGATGTGAACCAACTAACAATACATAACAAATTATCCGGAATTGAAGAAAATGCTTGAGGAAATCGCAGTTTTTGAGGAAACAGTATGACTTTTTAAAACATGTCGGCACAGACACCGTAGCTTCGTTGGATAAAGCATTCGGCGTTTAACCGAGAGATCGTGGGTTCGAGTCCCGCCAGTGTCTAATATGAGATTTTTCCAGGAAGGAAGAATACTCATGTTTTGATGATATATGAGATAGATGAAGTTTTTTTTCATTTATTTCTTTAAGACTTTTTGTTAATTATTAATATTTTATATTGTATATTGATAATAGATATATAGTAGAATATTTTATATTGATAGCAGACTCAATACGAAATAATTAACAAAACGGCTAATACAAATATTATTTACGTTTATTTTGTCCCTTTTTTAAAATACGCGATTAAGTAATGACATTTATTTTATCACATTTAATGTTTTATGTGATATTATTTCTACCGCCATTAACACATTTTAACGAAGATGCCATAGTTTGGTTCACGCTTTAATAATTTAATTCAGTCTGTACTGTTTTATAAATCGTTTGTTATTAAAATTATTGTATCAAAAATCCGATAGATGGCGCATAAGTCCGTAACAGAACAATTGTAACTCAAAGGCGTCGACCGACCGACTAGTACCGAAACCTAACGCCAAAAAATCAATATTTAAGGAAACAGTATGAGTTTTTGAAATATCTCGGCACAGACATCGTAGCTTAGTTGGATAAAGCGTTCGGCGTTTAACCGAAAGATCGTGGGTTCGAGTCCCGCCGGTGTCTGATATGAGATTTTTCCAGGAAGGAAGAATACTCATATTTTGATGTTCTTTGAGGCAGAACAAGTTCTTTTGTCGTATATTCCAGTAGGACTACTTTTTACCACTATTCATTAAACATTGTTAATATTAAGCTAAGTTAGCGTTGCATGTGGCTGGGTTTTATAAAAAGAGTAAACCCTAATAAATTGCAATTGTGTCGATAGACTGTGTGCTCAAAAGCAATATCTTTAAAACGTTGGTAAATTATTCGTGCAAAGTATTTAGGAGTTTTGCAATTTGTTACGATATAAAGATGTTGACTTTTAATAAACTCACTATGTTACTATAGTTGAATATACATATGTTGAAATATTTGAATTCATATTTATTTTAATGATTTGTATAACATCCTCCTCACTATTTTCATGCTCTTGCAACAGCTGGTTTAGAAAAGGTTTTAGTTGTTTTAATACAAGCTGCATGTACCTATTATTTTTTCTATCATAGATATTCTATAATAGATAGAAAGCAAGTTAAGATAGTAGGATAGGATGACAAATACAATTAAAAAGTAATATTATATATTCAGATATTGATTAGAAGAATATATTTAATAAAGTTTAAGAAATTTTCTTATATTTATTAATTTATTTACTAGATGTGCCCGCGACTCCGTCTCCGCGTGGATAGTCGGTAAGTGCAATTTTTTTCTAAAATTGTTTTCTTCCAAAATGTAAAACAAATGTCACGAATGTACCCGAAACAGTTTTTCCACATTTGATTGTAGCTGTCACTGGCCTGCTCTGTCAAGTTTTCTGTGGTCTTAAATCTTAATAGCGATGAAGAGTTTTATTTTGACCCCTTGAATGCTGACTGTGATAAAGAAAGTGATACCGTTTGCAATGACTCTGGTAGTCGTATACAATTAGTAATATCCACCGACATTAAAGTGGAAGGAAATGATGAAAATGAGAAAAGTAATAAAAAATAATTTACTATGTGGACAGACTTCACGCACACAGATCAGCCACAATTAAAAACTAATTTTTCGAAGGGTTCTAAGGCGGATGGACTGAATGTACCTATTAATTGCACGGAATCCATTGATTTTTTCAGATTCTTTATCACAGATACAGTGCTTGAAAAAAATGTACTAGAAACAAAAACTATGTTAAAAATAAAATAAAAACTTATCTGATCGATCAACGTGGAGTAGCTGAATCGATGTGACAAACGAAGAGTACATCTTTGGGTGTGGATATATCGATATATCAACTATATATATAGATAGATCAATATATATAGATATATCAACATGGATACTATACCAGTTCATAACATGTAAGATTATTAAGGGTCATTTTGGAAACAAACCAACATATCATTAGTTCCGACCAGTACGATATCTATCTTTCAACTTAATACGACCGCAAAAGTATAAACGCCATAGAATGGCAAATATATATTAGAAAGTGTAAAGCACTTTAATAGTTAAAAGTATAAAAAAGTAATCAATTTCATGAAAAAAACTGCTACACGATATGCGTGTTAAATTATCACTCTAGTACAATATAATAACTTTAAAACATACTTTAAAAACAATGGTAAACATAATTTTTTGTATGTAAATGCCTATAGTAATATATATAATTTATATTGTGTCTTTGTTCTTTTCTCCACCCGAAAATAATTATGTAGCTAAGTGCTACGAAAATAATCAGTTATATTGATTAGTTCTACGACCATGCCACATATATATATATATATGTATATGTACTTAAATCTTAAAGCAAATTTCTATTACTAATTTATTGCATTTATTCCTAATACATGCTTAACCGCTTAACCTCGGTATCGAGAATAGAATAGAACACCTATTTACGAAAATGGCTGATGGCTATTTACTATTTATATATATTTAGTAACGTTTCTTAAGTAATCATGTACATTCATTTTATTAAATATGATATGTTGTATGTGAAATTATTTATACAATCATAAAAATGTTATTTATATATATTAAAAAAAATAATCCAATTAAATGTTTTATAATGTTAATTATTTTTATTCAGATTTATGTTATTAATAAAAATAAATTGTACTTAATTATAGATTTGAACGCCATCTTTTAGACTTTTGATACACCAACAGGATAAGAGGAACTTAGAGAGCGTGGAGCCCGAACTGATATTAGTACCAAAAGTTAACACCCTTCAAATCAATAACTAAAAGAAACAATATGACTTTTAAAAGCAATTTGGCACAGACACCGTAGCTGAGTTGGTTACAGCGCTTGTCTTTTAAACGAGAGGTCGTGGGTTCGAGTCCCGCCGGTGTCATATATGAGATTTTTTTATAAAAGAAAAATGCTCATATTTTGGCTCTATATTTTGCTGATTTTATATTATAACCCCATTGTAACAAACATGCTTTTTTAAGCTTTGTTTCCATGCAGATGTGGTTCAATTACCTAGTGAAAGCCTTATATGGGGCAATTTTGCTTTAGCAATTTTTTTACTATTAACTAATTGTACTTGCGACTCCGTCTGACTTGATAGTCGGTAATTTATTCTAAAACTCCATTCTTTTACTTTACATTTACATAAGTCGAGCTGTTTCTGTACGTTATACATTTTTCTAAAAAAATATTCCTTTATCAAAGCAATAATATGGAATATTATTATCCTATGCCTTGTTTGAAGTATTTTTTTCGAAAAGTTTAATAAAAAAATTCTACACTTAAAAACGCCTTTCGGACATTAAATTTGGCACACGCCATTTCTATAAATCAATTCTTCTTTATTATTTAATACTAAACATTGGTTTTTGAGTTGAATGCCCTGTTTAATATATTAAATTTCACAAGTGAAGAATATGTAAACCCTGGCTGGTTCACGTAGTAATACAAGAGTGCGTACGTTCTTCTATATAAAAAATAAAAAAAAATAATTTTGTTTGTTGCTAGGTTACATAATTATGATTATGCATCTGCAACATTTTGATCTACGATTGAGCTACGTCAATGCTACGTTGCTACGTGAGATGTTACGCCTAGAAATTATTTATCGAGTTAGATGTATTATTATTTTTTAATTTTCTATTAATTGTAAATATGTATAATACAAATATTTAAGTTCTGTATAACAAAATCTTAACAAAAAAATACAAGTCATTCTTTTATAACTGCATTTTACCAATATTCATAACTTCATCTATAGGAGAATTAATTTAAATTTACAGTCAGTTATTTGGTGTGTTTCGCTAGCTTTAAAATCATAACTTGTGTTACTTAAAATAAGAAAACCAAACATATTGTAAACATAACCTTACATTGAAGTATTGAAGACAATAAGAACAAATAAATGGTTTATTTTCAACATTTTTTTAGAACTTTTTTACCATGAATAGTGTCGAACTAGTTACCCAGAACACGAAGACTAATTTCAGTATACCTATATGTCATTTATCTATTTTTAAGGCATGAATCAAATATTAATAATTTGCTACTGTTATTTTAATATGATTTAATTTTTTTTACTATGACGTTTAGTTTCAAATGCATTATGCTAATGCGTTTAAAGGTTTTTAAATAAATAATTACGTACGTTTTATAAAACTTTTGATCATTCGTCTCATGTTATTAATTAATTTAAAAAGGCACCGAACGCGATACGAATTATATAACAATTGTAATCCGTATGCATCATTCTAACCTAATTATTTTACTTTGTTTAATAATGTTCGTACTGGATCATTATTTATCGTAGATTTATTCTCATAATATTGGCCATAGTCCATTGTTCAATAAAGTATTTGAGATTTGTTTGTTTTGCATAATCTGGTCACTTTATATTACATCACTTTATTCCACATCTATATTATTGAAAGTTTCGACACTGTAGTTGATTGCATTTCGAACAAAAATAAATATCTCTGCATATAAATTATTAATATCTTTCATCAATGCATTGACACAAATATATTAAATTATTTTCAGCTAAAATACGTTCCTCCGTCTGCTTTTGTAATAATTCATATTTGTTACTAATTAAGTGTACGAAACTTATCAAATCTTTATTATTATTATTATTTCTATTTGTAGGTGAAGCGTGTCTTGGTCATACTTGTAGCTGCTATCCTGTAACTTATTTCTGTATTATATTAATTTTAGGTGTTTACTGTGAATATAATTGCTCTAATACAACTGTTAATTTTGAACCATTTTGAAATTATATTATATGAAATTATATTTTGTTTGTACTAATATCATTAGTGATTTGCATTCCACCAGTTTCTCATACAAGCTTTTGGATTTATTTTTTGGTGGAATGTTTTACCTATTTGGAGAATGGTATTTGATCTCTTTCAAATTCATTTCTTATACTAAGATTCTAATGATAGCTCTTTTATGTACATTAATTTGTAAAAAAAATTTTTCAAATTTCTGCGAATTAGTGTTTTAACTAACAATTACAAAGAACTCATATTTTTAATTATTAGTTGAATTTCATCCTCACTATATATATTCTCAATTATATATTCTGATGAAATACAATTATTTAAGATTTATTTAAAAAAGTTCACTACCTTATGAGTAATTCAATATAAGTTAAAATATTAAAATAAATTCATAGTGTAATTTGTTAATTATGTGTTCATATGGCGTTCGGTTTTAGATCTTTGTGGATCTAGATATTTGCGGATTAAATTGAGTAAGCTGTCTTTAGCAAATGTTTTCATCTTCAACTTTGTTTCAACTTGACAAGCAAAGTGTGATAGTAACCAAATGTGAGAATTAACGAAACATACAGTATGTGAGTCGAGTTTAGTTATGTCGTTAACAAAGTATGCAAAATAATATAAGGAATTTTGTAAATTACGCCATTAGTCCAGTGACAGCTTCTGGATGACTTTAATTTCTTCTGTTTTCTTCCCTTTTATACAATATTTTCACTTCTTTAAGTTACATACACTAAATATTGTAATGAATAAACGATGCTAGTTAAGAGAGCTGTTACTATACACATTTTTTTACTCTAAAATACTTCGCTACAATTTTGACATTATCACTAGGCCAGTTTTGCCAGCAGTCGATCTTTCAGGGCCACCTAACAGAGATAACCCAATACGGAGTTAAATATTTCAAGGGTGTTTTTAAAAAAGGTGTTTATTATAAACAATGCAGTGTTTGAAAATAAAATAAATCAAGTTTTCCGGGTTGTCACACTTCTAAAAATTCACCTTATTAATATAAATATAACCGACAGTCAGTCGTGTATACTTTGTGATCATGTACGTAAGCTTTTAATTGTATTTACAGTCACGAAATGGGTAAACTGATTTTGATGATTTTTTTCTCAAGAATGATAAATAGTCTTTAAAACTTAATGAAGCAGCTTAATTTTTCTCATTTTTAATTGTGTTTAAGTTTCATATAAAAATAAAGTCTAGCCAGTTTTTAGCATAGGAAACATTTTCATTGATCACCGCAAGTGAAAGCTGGTAATTGATAGAAATAAAAATAGTACATAATATATAATACAGGAACTTCAATGTACTTGTGTAAAATAATCAAGTACTGAAAACATCCGTTACTATTAAGTAGAATAATAACCTATGGAAGCTATGTGCAACCAGAGAGGTTCAAAAAATTAGGAGCTGTGAGAAATTTATACCAAACGAAAGCTCCACTCGCTTATGGCTGGGCTGGAACAGTCATTCGATACCGTGATTTAAAACAAGCACAGCGACATCTATTACGTGAATTGTTAAACGTTTTCGACATGTAAACGGTGTGTAGGAAATGTCATACTTATAAAACTTGCTTAGGGTGAATTTTAAACTTTACTTTATAATTTTAGTTTTTATTTAATTTAAATAATTTAATTAAATAATATAGCCAGTAATGTCTATTATTTGCTATATTATTTTATTCAACCAAGTTTAAGTTTATTCATTTACTAATTTTTCCTTTTGTTTATATCGTGTATTAAACCAGCAAAAAAATTACCTAATTGGTGTGTCAAAGGGTTCATACATTGAGCTTATTTTAGGTATCCCAAAATCCACATCCACAAAATCCCACCACCCTGACCTGAGCTGAAAACAGTAGCATGATTAAGTAATATGTACAAAAATATTTAATATTAATGAATTTGAACCTTGTTAAGGATATATTAAATTTTGTTAAATTCTTTAATAGCTATTTATCTATATAAATATTTCTTTCTTTATATATTTCTTGAACACATATTTGACAGAGTTTAAAATAATTATAGCTATACAATGTGTATTAATTAAAGGATAATTATCTGATGGAGTGGTCTATAAGCAAGGCGAGATTTGTATCTTTTCAGTCATATGCTTGATGTTAAAGCCAAGTGATCGACTTTCAGTATTTAATTACTATTTTGTATAATACACTATACTGACATTTTAATGTCAGTATAGTGTATTATACAAATGTAAAATCGTACAATAATTTCTCATCGTTTGCAATCAAACAAACAGAGAGAGAGAGAGACAGAGTAAAAAAAAACTGTGTAGTACCTTATTGCCCTACTGCTCTGACATCTTGGGTATTTTTTTATATAGATGTGTACATTTTGTAGAAGCAATTTTAAAGACGTTAATTTTCACTTTCACTGGATGTTTATGTATAAAAGAAATATCTTATCTTATTAACAAATAATTTGTTATCACTATCGCTACCTGAGCCAGCGATAGGGTTTTGATAATTTTATTTGTCCTTCTATTGCTTTTGCCTCTATATCTTTTTTTTATTTTTTAATTTATTGACATCTCGCGGCTCCTGGTTTGTGTACATTTTGTAGAATCACTTTTTAGCACGTAACCCTTAATCATTTCAGATGAACGTACTAGATGCCGCTGACTTAATTATTTTCCAATTAGAGCAATGTAGTGCCATCTAACGGGTATACGATTCACTATCACTGAGTGTTTGTCTAATAAAATAATTACGTTAACTTCTTATTGCATTGAATTGTGACAGCATAAAAATAAATATTTCAGAAAACATGTTTATAAATTTATGCTAGTAATCATATGTCTGTGTTTCACATATGGATGTAATAATGACAATAGTAGTAATAGACTGCCTCCATAGCCTAGTGGTATAGGCTTGCTTTACAAACTGTAGGTCGTAGGTTCTGATGAATGATTTTCTGTTGTTGTTTCTTAGTTGGGTTAGGGCAACACGGGCCCTCTTCCGACCGGGTTCCCGCCTTGTCGTAGCGGGGGGGCTTAGTAGTCGTGGGTAGGTGCAACCCACGGGAAGCTAAGAGGAACCCATGGTCGGTCGATGAGTGTTGTGGGGGATGCGTCTGCGTTTCTCCTGGCTCGGCTAGGCTTGGCTGAGCTCTGGGCTAAGCTCCGAACTTTCGGCCTCTGTCCTCTGTCCTCTGCAACCAAGGGAGGGCCGAGATCAAGGCCGCTCTCCTTATCCTCCGCGACTTGGCGGGGCCGCACAGTCGATGGATGCGGCGTGGTGGGGCCGCGGCGGGTGGATTTCTACCTTCTGCGACCGTCTCTGGGTGAGTTACGGAGCCCTGCACCGTATCCGCTGCAAAGGCTGGGACAGTTTTTGCTTGATGGCTCTCTCCTGGCTCCTATGTCTTCGGGAGCTTACTCTAGGAAGTGTGCGAAAGCGTTTCGAGGAAAGCTAGTCGCGTCGAGGAGGAACATCGTGTAGGTTTTAGTCGGTGAGATTCCGACATAACCCGTTCTTTCTCCCGCGAAACGAGTATGCGTTTTCCGCATTTCCACTTAGTAAAAAAAACAAAAAAAGGACAATACGGGCTAGGAGGAAAAAGAAACGAAGAACGGGAGCTCTCTGCTCATGTAGCCCACTCAAGACCACAACATCTATACACATCTTCTGCTTTCCCGGGCCCAACCAGTAAAACAAAGTCAATCAGTTACTAAATATATAAACCCCCTCCCCCCCCCCATAAAGTGTCATATAAAATAATATTCACATGATATCTAAAAAAATAGATTACATAGAAAGTGAAAACCGGATCTTCCCAGCACTTACATCCTCGTCTTGTACATTACACACAGACAAAAATACAGTAACACAACGCATAAAACTCTATCACTTACATTTTCACTAGTGCTTGGCATTATTTACTACGTAAACAGATTCAAGCTACTTCACTCACTTATCAGATCCTCTATACAACTGTGGTAAATTCGACGTCATTTAATTTTTTACTTAAAATTCTGTTATTAAGTATGTTATAAAATACTATTGTTTTTTTTCCTACATAATGTTGTCGTTAACTATGTTAAATTATAAGCTAAGGATGCTCCGATACTTACTACATTTTGTTGATATTACGATACTCTTAGAGGGAATCTGATTTCTAGTCAAAAACCTTTACCGCTCGGCCACCATTGCTCTGTTCGAATGTGCGAAAGAATCCATTATATATATAACTTTTATATAAAGTTGCTGTAAGTTAGTTACGTTTAAACAAACTTACACCTTATTCTGCACCTTGTTTTTTTTATAGGAAAGGTTGGCAAGCGAGCAGACGGTTCACATGATGTTAAGTGATCCCGTCGCCCATGGACACACACAACTTGCCAGCCCCGGGAACGGGATAAAACAGTTTAAAGGGTAGGATGTGATAGGATTATATTAAGGATTTGATGGGGAAAGGAGTGGGAAAAGAAAAGGGTAGGAATAGCCATCCGGCAACAACAAGAGCCACGCATACTTTATTTTATGCTGGCTCTGTGAAGGGTGCAGCAAAAGCTGTATAAAGGATGTTATGCTCTACCACCTCAGTGTATATTCACTAATAGGTTTTCCGCCTTTTGAGTTCACCCGAACTTTAAGATTTGAGATTTATTATTTAAAAATTATTGTGATTGCTCAGTATTTATTTTTGATTTAACTAAGTAAATAAAAAGATAACAGAAATTTTTCAATGTATCTAAAAGTATGTATCTTAGTTTTAAAACAAACACGAAGATCTGGCAAGCTAACAGATTTATTGGTCAATAGTTGTCCGCGCGACTTCTTTCGCGTGGATGGTCAGTAAGGGCAAAATTATGCTAAAATTGCTTTTTCCGACCTTACATTTAAATAAATAGAGCCGTGTTTGTATGTTATCTAGGGATCAAGTACGCTTAAGGGGAAAGTATGCATCACCACCCGCAGAACGTCCAATACATTCAAAATACTGCTCGACAAATCTTACCATGACCACCGCGATGTTGGCTTCGAAGCTCCACAAGTCTTTAGGCTTGCTGATAAGCGACAAGACATCCATCAGAAGCCATCAGCAATCATTAACATGCAGCTTGTCTGTGTTCCAAGAAGCCGTTGAGAGTTCCACTAATAGCACCCTCAAATCTTAGGGCGTTAACAGTTGGCTCGCGAACAAAGAAATTAGATCGAAGAAGACTGTCGTTGTGATTGCTTTTACGATGTATCTCGTTTCGATACGAGGCCGTTTACAAGACATACTCGAGTTTAGAGGACCTCTGGACGTCAAGAATATTTGGAATTTTGTCAGGAAGTTCATCCATATGGTGGGGAAACAATAATGGTTTAAGATGGGGTGCTAAGGTCCGGTTTGTGAAGTTCGCACCTCATTTTTTCAAAATTCAATTTTGATACTAAAATCTACGGAACAATTGTTAATACTTGATGAAAACTATAGAACTATGCCGGATGCCACTAAATACGTAGTTTTTTTTGTTAGATGCTAACTTTATACACATCCGTCTCACTTTCCTTTGAAATATTAGGTTATTGCGATTATTAGCGATTCTGGTTACTTGAACCCGGTAGAACTATAGGCCGAAGAGGTTTTGGGGCGTAGACCTTTACAATACTACCTACCAAATGGTGATATTCGATGGGATGCTAAGATCCGGTTTGTGAAGGCAGCATCTCAGTTTTCACGTACTTCACTTCACTAACTTCACACAAGTTATTTATTGTGGGTGAAAGGCATGGACATTTCAATATAAATCCCGAAATGTGGCATCCTATTATTATCCTAAATCAATAAAAATTGGCAGATATCATTAACATTAGTAACAGAGCAATTTATAAAATATTACAAATGTGCTTAAGAAATAGAAAACATGTTCCCATTTTAGAAAATCATCTTATGGGTGATTTACTAAGATCCAGAGTAACTCATCCTGTTTATCATACTGGGCAAGTATTAATAAAGACAAATGAAGGTTTGGTTATCAAAACGATCAAAGGTATTTGTAATCGCAGTATTCGTATGTATAGTCATAAATGCCATAAATTTAGAAACCGTTTGAAATCTCATTGAATCAGCTTTTAGCGCAGCGTTTTGATGAATATCAGCTAGAAGAGGTGTGCCAGGAAACATATTCAGTGATTCGAGAGTAATCTTCACAGGAGCCGTACAATTCGGCTCTAGGCACATATTAGTATTACAATTGGTACCCCGGGTAACTGGGGTAGTAAGAAATAGCAGTAGAAGAAAGACGTAGGCTGCCTGAGCCCCAACGATCAGGCGAAGTTACGCTATTTAACTGTGGACGCCTAGCGCAGGATTCTCTAAAACTTCTGGTACTTCCCATGAGCTATTAATGTTTATTTAAGGTTTTAATTTGAGGGAAGGGTAAACGGTAACCAGCCGCTCGCTCATTGGCCTAATGTAAGAGTGTCTGTAGAAAGTCGAGTTACTATTCACCGGTTTGAATTATTAGACTTTTTCTTACCAGTTTACTTACTTTTTTTCGTGAGTTATATTTGTGAATTATGACTTTTAATATACATATGCTTAGACACGGGGGGTACCAGAAGTTCTGGAAAATCGCCCGCTGGGCGTCCACGCTCAGATAGTGTGATATCGCCTGTGCGTGGGCGCTCAGGCTGCCCCACGTATTCTGGAGGTTGGGGTTGGGGGCACCTTACCGCTCTGTCCCACTGTCCGAGGCAAATGGAGCCAAATCCCTTTGGCACCCCTTACCACATTTGTTGTCACCTTCTGCAATTTCAAAAGATTACATTCCAACCTCAATGCCGTCCACTTCTATCTGGAGATGTCAAAGTCGGCCTTGCTCTTTTTAACCGAGACTCAGATATCTTCTCTAGCTGACATCTCCTATAGTTACCCGGGGAACAAATTAGAACACTCATTTGTGCCTTGAGCCGGAGTGTATGGCTACGTACGATCGCCATTACCAACTTGTTCTCAAAAATAATGGAGTCAATTATTAAAAATAAACTCCTCAGGTACTTTGAAGGTGATCTGCTTGTGTACCTGACTCATCGATGGGTGAAAGCAATTGAGAGCAAGGAGGAGGCCTTAGCAGTTAGCTTGAATGTAGTGAAGGCCTTCGATCGGGTATGGCCCAAAACGCTTCTTTACAAGATCCTGTCTTACGGTTTACATGAGAAATTATGAGTATGGATAACCAGCTTCCTCGCAGATTGGAGCATCAAGGTCGTAGTCAACGGTGCATGCTCTACCGCCAAGTCTGTGACCTCAGGTGTTCCACAAAGCTGCGTGCAATCACTCACACGGTTCCTTATGCATATCAATGATCTGTTGCGCATCAGAAACATTTACTGCTATGCAGATGATAGAACACTTGACATCTTGTATACCAGCCGGGCAAATATTTTTCAGGACCGCGTGGACGAGTGCCAGAACAAACATGTCTGAAGTCAATTGATTGGATTGGGGCCCACCAAAATATAGTCCAGATTAACCCACAGAAGGTATAAGTTTGCCCGTTCATCCCTAAGAAGAAACCCATTGTGGTATCTTCTCACTTTGAAATCACTTCTCTGGTTCCCGCGGCTTCAATCGGAATCCTCGGCGTCGATACATCGAGTGACGTACAGTTACGCGGTCACTTGCAAGTCAAAGCGAAGTTGGCTTCCAAAAAACTTGGTGAGCTCAGAAGAGCGAGGCAGTATTTTCAATCAGCCCACCGCATACAGCTTTACAAAGCGCAAATTCGGCCACACATGAAATACTGTTTTCACCTCTGGGCTGGGGTACCACTTTACCAGCTTCTTCCCTTTGAACGCATCCAACGTCGAGCTACTTGAATCGTCGATGATCCAGTTCTTTCCGATTAGCTTGTTTCCTTGGACCCTTCGGAAAGACGTTGCGCCTCTGCACTCTATATCGCATGTTACCATAGGGAGTGTTCTAAGAAATTTTTCGGATTAATACCTGCTGCATAGTTCGTATACCGTACAACGCGACAAACCATCGAATAAAATCATTACTATCTCGATGGGTGGCAGTTCATCACTGTGCGATTTCGTCGCCATTTTCTGCCACGCACGACA